>LKNJ01002633.1:0-111505 GCA_002120245.1 Maccullochella peelii
ATACAGATGTAAAGCAGTAGTGGAAATAGTATTAATGTTATCAGATGCCCGATCCACCTCAACTGGCTCCTTTGGATGCGAAGGAGCCGTGGCTCTACTCCGAGCTCCCTCTGGATGTCCAAGCTCCTTACCCTGTCTATAAGGGTGAGCCCAGCCACCCTACAGAGGAAACTCAATTTGGCCACTTGCATCCGCAATGTCATTCTTTCGGTCACTACCCAAAGCTCATGACCATAGGTGAGGGCTGGAACGTAGACTGACTGGTAAATCGAACGCTTTGCCTTCTGGCTCAGCTCCTTCTTCACCACAACGGTCCGTTACAACGCCCACATTACTGCTGATACTGCACCAATCCGCCTATCCATCTCACGCTCCATTTTACCCTCACTCGTGAACAACACCCCGAGATACTTGAACTCCTTCATCTGGGGCAGCAGCTCACTTCCAACCCAAAGGGGGCAATCCACCGTTTTCCGGCAGAGAACCATGGCCTCGAACTTGGAGGTGCTGACTCTCATCCCAACCACTTCACACTATCTTCAGACTATTCTCAACAAATTAATTTGCTAGAGGTAGAATATGATCTGTGAATATATTGAGAGTGTACCAGGTAATGATCACTAACTCTGGAGGAGAGTTTGACATCAGTTCAAATTCTACTTTGCTAAAATATCTGCACTCTAAATTGTCCCTAAGTGATTATGTTTTGTACGTTGCTTATAAAGGAACTTGAAGAGGGACTTGAATGCACCACAGAATTTCACTATATTCTCAGTGGAATGCCATTCTGCAGTGTCAGCAGTATAAGGGTGTAAAATAAAAGACCAAAAGGAAAATTAAAAATTCACAACTCCTAGACCTCCTGATTCTCTATCTTTGTGTAAAGTGGTGTGCATAAATTATTAAGTATATTAGATTATAGTTCCCTCAATCTTCAGCCCTACTGTCTGCTCTCTTACACCTTGTTGCATCATGACCATAACACAATAAATCCAGGCAACCAAATATCATGAGTGTGAATGTGTGTGGTTTGGACGCTCACACTAGCTTGCTAGTATGTTGTTGTGTTAAGGATGGTTGTGGAGTCTGGGGAATGAATGGACAAGTGCTTTTATACACAGACAAAACACTGCCAGAGAGATGGAGGTCCCTCAGTCTGTGTTGTACTATTGATGCAAGCAGCACACACACATGCACCAGAGAGAGAGAGACAGAAGATGAGATACAGAAGATAAATGACTATTGAAATAAGAGGAAATGTACATTTTGCGTTTTCTGTGTATTAAGATGGAAATCAACTAAAGAATTACTATTGATATGATCTACAATAATTGCATTTCATACCCACAACCATGTGATTCAATTACCTCCTTTTCCTTGTGCAGTCCTTTCTTTGTTTCTTTCTTTGTTTCTTTCTTTCTTAGGGTTTTTTATTTACCATTATATTGCTGGCTTTTTACTGAGGACTGAGGCAAGGATAGAGATGGTATTTTTATATGTGATTTATGTGATTCTGCAGCAGTAACTTGTCCTTGCTATAGCTACAACCCTGCAGGCTCTTGTTGGTGGTCTCTTTTCCTCCCTTTAACTGCGTTTATCGAGGTGTCTAACTACCTACCATTGTTGTGCTCTTGTCTGTGACTGTGTATGCATAAATGCATATTGTAATTCATAAATGTAGGTGTTTGTGGAAGGGGTGTTAATGGGCATTGAAGATGTTATTTTTGTGTTCAAAACAAAGCTGAATCTCCCTGTGTATTTGCGTTAGTCCCATGTGCACACAGCAGACGTTCACACACTACATTTAACAGTGTGTTTAATTGCCACTGATACACAGTTTGTTTCCCATCACTGTGTGTATGCTCACAGAGAGACTGTGTTACCCCCTTTGAATTGAGTGACACCGCAGTATTATGTGCAGCCTGAGAACAGTGTGGATAACGGAGACTCCTGGTGGCCAGATTGGTTACAGCAGGCCAGTTGTAGTTCAGACTGTGCTGATACAATATGTAGCCAGCCAGCCAGAGAGTCAGACAATGTTGAGATAAAACAGTTGTCTGCCAGCCCCGCTCTCCTCTTTCCTCATCATTTTCATCAGGTTGTTGGCTGCTGTCAGAACTGAGTCCTCCTGCTGCCATTGTGGCTTCATCAGTTATTTTTAGAGCTACAGTAACTAGAAGAGTGATGTTCAGCACAGCTGGAGAAAATGGGCATGTGTTGCAGTGCTCACAGTGGCATGAGACTGAAGGATACAGTGTGTTGCTTTTTCCTCATCCTTCCAAAGTTTCCATCTGTAAAGAGTTAGGTTTCATTTAAAACAGATGGAATATGAACTTGGGAGTTTGACGATGTTCAGAAGTCCAACACATTGGACATACAGTCTGGTTTCTCAGACACTTAATTGCACATTTTGGCAATTCTGAAATCAGTATCATGAGATACTTTATGCCAATGGTTGTGGCCAAGACCACAATGATCGAGGCCAAGGAGAGGACAAGGACAAGGCCAAAGGTGGCCAGGGATGGCCTCTGCAGGGATGTATAGCAATTTCTGAGAGATCTTTGCACAGATCTGTGCCATTAATCGATTAATGGGTAGAATGTGTAGCTTCACATGCGTGTGTATATATTATTACACTAACTCACAAGACCACAACCTAACTCATTAAGCTGCCCTGAGAGATGTGGTATCACTTTTCAATTAATGTGGACTGTGATTATAATAATCCTGGTTATTAACAGGGATATTAACAAGGTTATATGTTTCCTCTAACTCTAAAGTGACCAAATCTCTCTGTTTTCTCCCTCAGAATGGTCTCAACGGGTTACACCTGGCCTCTAAAGAAGGTCACGTCAAAATGGTCCTGGAGCTTCTACACGCTGGGATCGAGCTGGAAGCCACCACCAAGGTACTCTATTCTCTCTGTACACTTACTAAACTAAAGTAGCATTTCATACTGAACTGAAGTGAATAAAGCACTTTTAACTGTCGCGCCGTCCCAACAACTTTCTTAGCTTTAGCTAAGCTCAGAGGTAATTCAGCTGGACTGCAACTATAGAAGCCACTGTAGCAAGCAGCCACGAGCTAAACTAGCATACCTGTATATCTGATTTTCTTCTGAAAAACGTTGTGGGACAATTTAAAGGAATTATCAGTTTTCCTTTAAAATAAAATCCTGTATTAAACTTTCAAACATGTTTGTGCAATGTTTCCTCAAAGCAAATTTCTACTAGGCTTTTTTCTAAATCAGTACTTTCAATAATATTCAGGATACTTATTTCATCATAACAGTTGCTTTTGTTTTTCAGGTTCGCAGTATAGGTGTTTTGCTTCTAAATGAACTTCATGAGCTAAATGCCTAAAATGTAAATATGAACAAAACTGTGCTGCTTTTATCTTACATGCTGTATGAATACAATACACTAGCTGCATTTCACTGTCGAGTTCTCAGTGTAGAGATCTAGGCCATTAGGTTGTTATATTATAATTATAATATTCCTCTCATTCACTCTCATTTTCCTTTCTCTCTCTTTCGGTGTGGTTTTGTGTGTGTGTGTGTGTATGTGTGTGTGACCTCCAGAAAGGGAACACGGCTCTCCATATCGCAGCGCTGGCAGGGCAGGAGAAAGTGGTGGCTGAGCTTGTCAACTATGGTGCCAATGTAAATGCCCAGTCACATGTGAGTCACTGCAAGCAAGAGAAGAGTGCGAGCAAAGTCTGTGTGTATGAAGGCATTTTTGTATTTCTTGTGACACACCTGCTAAAGAGTCCATATATTTACATACAGTATCTGTAAGGACGAGTGTGTGTACATGTGTGTGCCCTTGTGAAGACAAACACCTGCTAATTATTTATCTCTCAGGTCAGCTAAGTCTCAAATCCATGTATGTATGCAGATGTGTGTGTTTTTCTGACATAACATCTTGCAATATTATTGTGTGTGTGTGTATGTGTAACTATACATAGTGTATTTGTACCCTAATAGAAAGGGTTCAGTCCTCTCTACATGGCAGCACAGGAGAATCACTTAGAGGTGGTCAAGTTCCTGCTCGAGAACGGGGCCAATCAGAGTCTCCCAACCGAGGTACGTGTCTCTGAGTTTGTTTGAGACCAGCCACACTGATATGGGGCTTTTTTCCTATCTTTAATCAAGAGCGTGGTCTTTCACTTTGAGAGCATAATTTATTGATTTCATTTTCAGATTTTGTAATACTCAGTTACTCTTTAACCGGGTTCATCCACTCCCGCCCTCCATGGATTTATTATATATACAGTTAATATAAATATAATAATAAAAATGCAACAGGATATTTTATCTATCACTGTATCTGCTCCTGGAATATAATATTACATGGTGTTGAATTCACTTTGTCCCTTTTCCCTTCCTCTTCTCCATTCCTTTCTCATTCTTGCCTCTTCCTGACCTCCCTACCTCCTCTATTTTTTCTGTCATCTCTCCATCTCTGTCACTCGTTGTCCCCCTCTCACAGGATGGCTTCACTCCCCTGGCAGTAGCCCTCCAGCAGGGCCATGAAAATGTTGTGGCACTGCTCATCAACTATGGCACCAAGGGCAAGGTCCGCCTGCCTGCGCTGCACATTGCAGCGCGAAACGACGACACGCGCACCGCCGCAGTGCTCCTGCAGAACGACCCCAACGCTGATGTTCTCAGCAAGGTATACCCTCACTGAGATTGTGTGTATTGGTGCAATGGTTTACAGTCAAAAAGCAAAGAAAAATACATTGCATGAGCAGAAAATAATGCAGTAATACAATTTCAGTAAATAAATGAAAAGAAAACTCACCAAGCAAATACTAAAGGGAAACAGAAAGAAAAATGCTCTCATGAAAATAATCTTCCAGACACACCATTATAAAATGTTTTGGGCTATTGTTTAGCTGTTTAGCTTTATGTGCCTGAACTATTTCATCTGTGTCATGCACGTTGTTGTAACCTTGTTTAATTAATAGTGATATAAATAGATCCTTATTTACACATTTATTCTCGCACTTTTCCCGTTGTGCATCTTTCTCTGTAGACTGGCTTCACACCTCTCCATATTGCAGCCCACTATGAGAACATGAGCGTAGCCCAGCTGCTGCTGAACAGAGGGGCCAATGTAAACTTCACCCCCAAGGTCAGTTTGTCTAAGCTGTAGGATCAAAAACAACATGTGAGAGGAGTGATGAATGTGGTTCAAACACTGTGTGTTGAGAGAAGAATGTTATAAAGGATACAGGAATACACTTTACCTATACATTTATTATACTTTATTTCTTGCCCCTGCTTCTCCAGAATGGCATCACACCCCTTCATATAGCCTCCAGGAGGGGCAATGTGATGATGGTCAGACTACTGCTGGACAGAGGAGCACAGATTGATGCCAAAACTAAGGTAGTGTACTGTTCATTTCCACTCAACTCTGGCATTTTGTCACTTACTTACATACTTAATGCTATCCCAATATCTATTTCCCCCATCTGTCATTCTCTTATGTTGTTTAACACTTTTCCAATTACTCTCCCGGCCTCTCTCTTTCTTTGCTCATCTGTAGGATGAGCTGACTCCTCTCCACTGTGCAGCCAGGAATGGTCATGTTCGCATCCTTGAGATCCTGCTGGAACACGGTGCTCCCATCCAGGCTAAAACCAAGGTATGGGAATTTATGGAAATACAGCAATCACTGTGGCTGATTTTTAGCGTTCTGTAATCACCAGTGATCATCACGGTTTACTGTTAAGTACTGATTTTGACTTTGTGAATCTTAACCTTATGAAATAATCTAACTATTGAGTGAGATTCCATCAGAAAATCATCACATGAACCAGCTTGCTAGAAACGTATGCACTTTCATCCAACTTTGGCTAATTAGCTAAAATCAAGATGCCTGACACATTGGTCTGTTTGCTGAGCATCATAGATCTGAGCCTCATCAGCCATGGGTGTGCATACTGTGTGCAGATATTATTGCCACAAGATTCCTTGCCAGTTGTTTTATCTGCAAGTAATTTTAGCACAGCGCATTGATTATATCCCCTCTCAGGACTCATACTCTGCTTTCATGAACACAAGAAACTGAATCTTATCGACTACTTTCCTGCCTCTGTCTGCGTCCCATTCCGTCTCTCTTACAGAATGGTTTGTCCCCCATCCACATGGCAGCTCAGGGGGATCACATGGACTGCGTCAGGCAGCTACTGCAGTACAACGCTGAGATTGATGATATCACGCTGGACCATTTAACCCCTCTTCATGTAGCAGCCCACTGTGGTCACCATCGGATGGCCAAAGTCCTACTGGACAAGGGGGCCAAAGCCAATGCACGCGCTCTGGTAGCTTTTTTTGTTTGTTTTGTTGTTCTTTTTGGATGACTTTCATATATAATACTGTACATGTCTTATGTCTATGGTGAGCTTCATGTTGAGAGGAAATAAATGCAGCAATGATTTATTTTTTTATTTACTTTTATAGGTATAATTTACTCATCTATCATGATATTTTTGCTAATAATGTGTTTGTGTTGCTCAGAACAAGTTCATAAAGGGCGTGTAGATTTATTTTCTATTTAACTGAAGACTTGCAAAAGCTCAAAAGGAAAGCCAATCTTTTACGGCCACTTTAGTGTTTCAGTCTGTAATCATTTAGTATGTCACCATCACTGTAGGGAGACAACTGGGATATTAAAGTAATGCTGTAAAATATATATTGAAACTTTTTTAACCTGTAGTATAGCAATCTTTGGATCATCTTTGAAACATGTGAAGTCTAGTTGTGAACAGTTTTTTCTGTGTTTCCAGAATGGCTTCACACCTCTCCATATTGCTTGTAAGAAGAACCACATGCGGTCCATGGACCTGCTGCTAAAGCACTCTGCTTCCCTAGAAGCAGTCACAGAGGTGAGACAATGTGACCACCAGGGACAGTGTCTGAAAAATAGCCAACAAATATCCACTCTTCTGGCATAAAGAAAAGTTTTTGACTTTCATGAAGAATTCCTTGTCTTTTGTAACAAGCATATGTTAGCATTTTTTGGTATTTACTACTTCTTTTCGCATTTAAGGTCAAGCAATGGTAGATGATTTGTAGCTTATATGGCTTTGAAATAACAAGGAATGTGCTACATTTTTACATTGATATGGCCCCTGTCCGATGCCAGGGAATATTAATAATGTTGTCTGCTGTTCAAACCGCTGGAGCAAACATTGACACCAATCCACTAATGCCAGTCATATGTGGCTAATGAACTAGAATGTCGAATTCTCTCTGTAATGCATTGATATTGAGCCTTGATGACCTTCTCTGTCTGTTTGTGTGTGCAGTCTGGTCTCACTCCTCTTCATGTAGCAGCATTTATGGGCCATCTGAACATAGTGAAGAACCTGCTCCAGAGAGGGGCTTCACCTAATGCTTCCAATGTGGTGAGAACCCCCACATTTTTAAGAGAGAATGAATTCCACACTGAATTCAATAATGAATTACTTGAGAAGATTCATTTCATAGGTCAGACATTCAGCAATTAGCCATAGATGGATTAAGCCTCGCCAGCACAGAAAGCCAAGCTGTTAATGATATTGCTGAATTAATATGAATTGTTTCTAAATTACTGAAATGAATAGACTGGTTAGAATCATGGGCCCCAATATGAACAAGGTGGATTTAAACAAGATTTGTTTTTAATTGAATAACAGACTTGGTCAAAAAGTTCTAAAAATGATGATAAATTAAAGATTAAAATAACAAATCATGTTTTTCTGTATCGCCCAGAAGTACTGTCCAGCAATATGTAGTAACTGATGAATAAATTGAAAATCTCAGTTACATACATACAAGTGGCGTAGTATTATCTAATTTGAGTGACTGGTTGCCTGTATTCATCTACACCAGAAAGTGGAGACTCCGCTCCACATGGCCTCCAGAGCAGGACACTGCGAAGTTGCTCAGTTCCTGCTGCAGAACGCAGCACAAGTGGACGCCAGGGCGAAGGTAGGAGCTGCGTAGACTTACTTTAGTCATCACGACCCAAAACAAACTCTGTGTTTGTTCTGTATGTTTGTATCTCTAGCTGCCATTTAGTTTTCTTGAGGAGGTCATTTTTTGCCTTTTAAACAGCAGGAAAAGTTTCATAAAGCCCACCTCAAGTACAGAATATAATTATCATACACCAGCGGCAGATTGGTTTGGGTGGTTAGCTATTAGTGTTACTTTATTATGCACTGCTTAATGGTATCTGTGTTTAAAACATAAATTGACCTCTTTCTCCTCGTGTCCAGGACGACCAGACACCCCTACACTGTGCGGCCCGTATGGGCCACAAGGAGCTTGTCAAGCTGCTCCTTGAACACAAGGCCAACCCCGACTCGGCTACAACCGCAGGCCACACACCTTTACACATCGCTGCACGTGAAGGACATGCCCATACTATTCGAATCTTGTTGGATGCTGGGGCACAGCAGACCAAGATGACAAAGGTGGAGTAGAAGCCATGACAGGAAAAAATAGTTGCATCTGCATTAATACTCAATGACTGCAAGAACATCTCAGCCTCAACTGGTCTACATTACGCACTACACTAGTGAAGGCTAACATGGGTTATATTATGCTTGGAGACTTTACTTACTGTAATTTCTGATGCAAATGCATCAGTTGAAGTTTTCCCACTTTGGGCACTTCCTGGTTAATTTTCCTCCTCATCCTTGTTCTCATTCTATCACAAAGACTGAGTTGTATTAGTAAAAATGCATATTTTCGAAACTACATGAAAAAACTAGCCTGTCTCTGAGTATAACCTACAATAATGGATGGAATATCTCTCTCCTGATTTTGTTTTCTTCTGAGCAGAAAGGCTTCACTCCTCTCCACGTGGCTTCTAAATATGGGAAGGTGGACGTGGCTGAGCTCCTCCTAGAGAGAGGAGCCAACCCTAATGCAGCTGGGAAGGTGAGACAATCTGTGCTCCTGAAGTACACAGAAACAATAAAGCACTCTTTACAAGGCTCTGACGAGCATACATAGAGATGATTTTGGGATATCAACTGATTGAGAGATGGTATGTGTTACATATATATACGTGTTTCTATGTGTTTTTGTGTATGTGTATGTCTGTGGGTTTATATATGTGTACATGTGTATGTGTGTGTGTGTGTGTGTGTTTGTGTGTTTAACAGAACGGTCTGACACCCCTTCATGTGGCCGTCCATCACAACAACCTGGATGTTGTTAAACTCCTGGTCAGCAAGGGAGGATCTGCACACAGCACTGCCCGAGTAAGATGCTCACATATGTGTGTGCACATACTCACACAGGCAGGCCATCACAGCATCTCATGACGGCGCTCAAGTTTTAATCTAAAATTAGACATGCACAGTGTAAAGAAAAGTGATTCCCACTCTTTTGTGTGTGTCCTTGTTTCTCGCTACAGAATGGCTACACTTCCCTGCACATAGCGGCCAAGCAGAACCAGATGGAGGTGGCCAGTTGTCTGCTGCAGAATGGGGCAACACCCAATGTCGAGTCCCTCCAAGGCATCACGCCCCTACACCTGGCCTCACAGGAGGGACGGCCCGACATGGTGGCCCTGCTCATCTCCAAACAGGCCAACGTAAATCTGGGAAACAAGGTATAACGTTAGAATGGATCAAAACAGATCAATCCCAGAGAGTGAAATTTGATTTACGTAGCTTTTCACCTTTAAATCTGATGGTAAAAAAAAGTTATTAGACTATATAATATCCAACAAAATAAATATACCCTGAAAATACTGTTTTAAAAAGAACTGTTGCTCATCTCTCCTGTCCATTCTTTCTGTCTTTTAGAATGGATTGACCCCTCTGCATCTTGTGGCTCAGGAAGGTCATGTGGGAATCGCTGACACACTGGTCAAACAAGGAGCATCCGTTTATGCTGCTTCACGGGTAAAACTGCTCTTGAAACCAGTAGACCAATAAAAGTCCATCTGGGAATGAAGAAGTGGATAGCAATTTGACATAATTTAATTTTTCTGTTAAACAAATGAATGATGATCTATGAACAGCGTGTGGTCTTGTCACACTATCAAATATCTTTAAGACAACATAAACATTGTTTTCTAAAAGTAGGGGTGATGCGTTTTTAATCATTTCTGTTCTTGGTTAATGTCTGCTGCCTTTTTACAATTACATATGCTCATGTTTATAAGAGTTTACACGTGTTTACACAAGATCCAAGCTGTCTATAAGGAGGCATTATTGAAGCTACTGAGCAACAGCCAGCTGTCTCTCTCTCCTTGTCTCAGATGGGCTACACACCCCTTCATGTGGCCTGCCACTATGGCAACATCAAGATGGTGAAGTTCCTTCTGCAGCAGCAGGCACATGTGAATTGCAAGACGAGGGTAAACTATCTTTATCTCACTTGTATGACTACATGGCTTGTACTGCATATGAGCCTAATGACTAGCTGTGTGTTTTTGTTTACTTGTTTCATGCTTGGTGTTAGTTACTATGAAGCTTTATCAAAACACTGTTTAACCACCAGCAAGTAGTTAACCAGTATGAGCAGATTGGCTGGGGCACCACTGGTGTCAGGTGCATTAGGTGCCAAAATCATAGATGGAAAGACTCCTTTGGTCCGACCATCCTCCCTCTTTTTCTCTCCAGATGGGCTACACCCCGCTTCACCAGGCAGCTCAGCAGGGCCATACCGATATTGTCACCCTGTTGTTGAAACACGGAGCCCAGCCCAATGAGATTACTTCGGTGAGACACCTTTAAGAATACCTTATCCTGTTATAATCTTCCTCTCAACACTGGGCATTCCCTCTGTGTCTGCACACTGATTTCTCTGGGGAAATGTAAACATGTCTCCTAATGTGTAGATAATGTAAAAACAATTAAAGAGAGGACTCTTTGAAGGCATCCCTCTGAGATGATACCTACTTTCTGACCTCTCCTATCACACCTGTTATATAACATGACTCAAATGACTTGACGTATAGGTCTGTAGGTTTGCGATTGCTTTGTGTGTGAACATCAGTTCAGTTTTTCCTCTACAGCAATGTTTCCTCTTAAAAAGCTATGTATGTACACCATACCTACATTAATTAGCATTTTGACTTAATGTTCTATGTGTTTATTTACATTATGTTTTGTGCCTGTATACTGGCAAACAGTTAAAAGGTTAATCACATTATGACATTATCTGGCAAAATAACATGTTGTGAAAGTGTACTTTTACTTCCTATAGAAAGAATAAAATGCTTTTTATTTCTCGATGGATTGCGTGATGTTCTCTCACCTTTCTCTGTACAGAATGGCACATCTCCCCTGGGTATTGCTAAGCGGCTGGGTTACATCTCTGTCATTGATGTGCTGAAACTGGTTACCGAGGAGTCTGTCTCTGCGGTGAGCAACACATCATGCTTGGTTCACATGGTTACACCAATACGCAAAGAAGTAGCCTTGACACGCCATGCCTCAGATGTTCAATCAAATAATTGTCTTGTCCTGATAATGCTCGGCTCCCTCACCTGCCTGCAAAATAATTCAGCATTTTCCATCTATTCGCCTCTCTTTCCTTTCCATTTCGCTCCTCTGTCTCTGCCATCCCTCTCTCTTGCAACCTCCCTCTGCTCTTCACAGATCACTACAGAGAAGCATCGGATGAGTTTTCCGGAGACAGTAGACGAGATTTTGGATGTTTCAGAGGATGAAGGTAGGCTATTCAATTTGATTATGTTAAACAAATCAACTGTACAGCTTTGATAATTAATTTTCAGCTCTGATTCGCTGTTTTGGTAGAAGAAGACTTTATGGGAGGTTCACTGACACATCAAAGTACCACCATGAATTCAAATATGTATATGACTGTTTATAACACCCTTTTCCATTTGTTTTTGTAGGGGTTGCCCAGCTAACGTTAGGTAGGATTGTGTCTGTATCTCTGGCTTGTCCAGTCCGGTGGCTAGTGAACTTGTGCCTTCATTGCAAATGCACTTTCTCATTTTCTCTGTGTGTCTAATTGTCTTTCTAATCCGTTCCTCTGTCTCTGCTCTCAACTGCAGCCCTGTTTGCTCTTCTCAATCTTTATCTTCTCTATCTTTATTCTCTCCTCCTCTCCCTCTTGCTCAGAGATTTATTTGAAAAATATGTGTCTTTTTTTCATCAGCATGTAGTCACAACATTTTCCTTTTACCAGCGTTCAATGCACATCTGTTCGTGGACTCATTATTGACAGAACTCCAGTATTTCTGCAATTTAAAGACAAACAGTCTTCTTCCATTCCAGCCATTTTGAAAATGAGTGCTCCCACCTTTTACTGCCTAATTGGTCAATAAGCTGATTACACACATGCTGTGCCCCAGCTGTGACACTCTCCTGCAAGCGACACGCACAGTTGTCGTCTTTCTGCTTTAAAGAAACAATTAAATCAAATCAAATGTAATATTTACAATAAATTTCGAAAGCATTTTTACACGCAAGCTTCATTTTTAAATCTGGTTTGTTCTTGTTGTACTTGTTTAATTGTAATGCTTTTTTCTTCTTTAACATTTTTTTGTGCAGTTTGTACTAATGAATGTTTAAATTGTCTGTAAACAACTTTGTTTTGTGAAGTGGTTTATAGTTTAGTGTTGTTGTAATGATCATTTTTTCAATACCATTCCTCCTTAATAATTGAGGTATTTTCTCCTACACAGAAAACAACCATCACCACATGTGATTTCATCTTTAATGGGCATGCTCACTAAAAAAGCTGTCACCAGGTGCCTTGCAGTTTGCCGTCCATGCAGTGTCCTAAACTGTTAATATTCACTGTCTTACCAGTCCTCTTCTTTCACTCCTTTGGTTTCCATTGGCTCTGGTTGTTGTTGATTTGACTCCATTGCTTAGACTAATATATTTGAGACTGCTTTGCGGCCATTTTCTAGTGGTTTCATGATGAGAAGGATGGTGATGTAACTACTTTCATCCATCAAGAATTTAATCATTATTTTGATTCAAGTGGAGCCACAGTTCAAGATACTGTCGCTAATGAAAAACTAATGATTTTGACTAATGTCAAAAATGAAAAAAACAAGTCAAAATCCACTGGGGAAAAGGTGAATTCCATTGGCAGATTTTTTTACTTGATTTAAGAAACTTACATTTTACGACTGAGTGGAAGAACTTGAGAGTTGAGATCAGCATCATTTTGCCCAGTTTTTCCCTGCTCATGTCCTTTTCTCTCTAAATTCGTTATGTGCAACCTGTTCTTTGCCAGTTTTTGTTTTTTTCCTCTTTGCCCCCTATCCACCTTTCTTACCACTTTATTTTGCCCACAGGAGACGAGTTGCTCGGGATGGATGGAGCACGCTATCTGAAGCTCGATGACTTCAAGGACCAGGACGATGACTTCCTCTCCCCAAAGAAAACCCTTAGAGACTTTGAGGGTGGCATGGGTACCACGTAAGTCATTGTGCACTCACGTTTTTTGCATCTGTGTCGTCTGGTAAATGGGGGGTCTCTGTCATAGTTTGACTGTCATAGATCATTCACAGATGATGATATAAATATATTATTTTGGCAGATTTTTTATTGCAGAATAATAATAAGCTGTTGTCTCTGCCATTATTCTCACTTCCTCTCCTACAGGCCATATTCTCCTGCAATTCCCAGGATCCCTTGTGTGTCCCCAGAGACTGTACTACTGGATCAGGTAGGCTTAACTCATGACGTTTAGAGGATGCATTACATATTGTAAGCATTTGTTTCTTTATCCAATTGAAGACAGATATTAATCTGTGGAAGTCAAATGCCTACAATATTAAAAAGTATTCTGACATTTCTTTTTATCTCTTCCTTTTGGTTTCTGGTTTTCTCTGTCTCTTCAATTAGATTGTCTCGTTTTTTTCTGGTTTGCTCTCTGCCTGTTTCTGTCCATCATTTTCTCTTTCCTTTCATTGTGCTGTATTTTTGTTATCACCTTCTTCTCTCTCTCCTTTTCTCTGTCTATCTGTTCTCTCTCTCTCTCTCTACCTTCCGCTTTTCTCTGTCTTAATATTTTCAGTCATGGTTATTTCACCTTTCGCCTCTCAATTTTTCACTGGCTTTTTTTTCTCCCTCTCTGACCTCAGCACACCCCCATCCCCCTGCCAAAGGAGTACGATGAAGACTCCCTTATCCCGAGCAGTCCGGCTACAGAGACGTCCGACAACGTCAGCCCTGTGGCCAGCCCTATTCACACTGGGTCAGCTAGCTTATGAAACATTTTGCTGCATGTTAATCCTCATTTCTTATTTTATTTATGTTAAATGACGTTATTGATTGATGCTGCTTGTCAGGCCTATCATGAAGAAGGGGTTTCAGCAGACTCAATGAGATTACCAATATTGCAAATGTATTTTAAAAGTACAGAATGCATACACGGACAGTGGAGATGGATTAAAGGAAAAAATATGTGAAAATCAAAGAATACTCTGAATTTAGACTCACATGTAGAGTGTGTGAGAGACAAGGGTCTCATTTGGGCATTAGGCAATCTTGAAATGTCTTGTTTGATGAAATAATAATGTTAGTATGACTTGTAATTCATAGGAAAAAACACAGATTCCTAAAGGGGGAAGGCATTTTATGATCAGTGATCACTGATGATCACTATTTTAAACTACTTTAACCGTCCCCTTGTTTACACTTTGTTAATGTTGTTCATGTATAAACGGCATGTAATTAAGGTATTAACAACAAGCTTCATAATGTTAATGCAGCATAATGTTAATTTATTAAGTCTGCCTAGTCATAATTTATGCACAGCACAATGAGTCAGCATTTGAAGGGGGGGGGGTGAACTCATGAGAGGAGAAGAGTCACCCTGTCACACACGCACACACCTGTATGAAGCTGCCCGTCTCATGCAGGATCAAACAGCATGGGGCTCTTTTTTTTTTTTTAATTTGTCATTCTTGCTGCTCTTAGTGGCCACTCCAAGTGGCCTGTCCTCCCCTGCCATACCGAGACTTTCAAATGAAAAGGGCACCCACATAGTGAATTGGTGTCTCCTTTATAAATCACTCTGCATTAAACAAACATTGACAGAGGCCAGATTGATTCAAATCACTGCTGAATAAACCACAAATGCTTTTCTGTCTCATCCAGTGGGAAGTATTTCCCTTAGGAAAGTCCATTACTGACTGTTAAATGTTACGTTCCTGTCCTGTGTTATTTCATGCCAAATGCATCTTGGTCATAATAACGTAAAGTTTGATTGATTGATGATTAAGTGATCATCTGAACCTTTTCATTTAATCATCGTATCTCTGTTTGGCTCTCAGCTTCCTGGTGAGCTTCATGGTGGATGCTCGAGGAGGCTCCATGCGAGGCAGCAGACACCATGGCCTGCGAGTTATCATCCCTCCTCGAACCTGCGCTGCACCAACACGCATTACCTGCCGTCTGGTCAAACCTCAGAAACTGACCACGCCTCCTCCGCTGGTGGAGGGGGAGGGGCTTGCTAGCCGTATCATCTCCCTAGGGCCGTCCAGTATGCAGTTCCTTGGGTGAGTCAACTTCGTAGTTAGTTTATTTACTGTATTTGGCCAGCCCTAAAGCATGTGTGTAACCATCACAGCAAAAAGTCTAATTTTATGTGTTGCTCACTAGTGCATTTATATATGAAGCATAAAACATATTTATGTCTTGGTGAGTAATAAAGGAGTCTAATATTAAATGAAAAGCCATAAAAGATATGTTTGCATGACATTTTCTGTTTTGTGCAAAGATATTTGCGTTTTCATTCAATTGTGAGATTTATTAACTAAGATTATATTAGTCCATCATTGTTCATTCCAAACTTAATTTCATTTTTTATACATGAAAAATATTCCAGCTGTCAACTTCAAACAGAAATTTGAAATAAGAATGACTTGCACTAGATTGGTGCAAGATATTGGTAATACTTTGCCGTATCTATTGTCATTTGAAAATGAATTACAAGCTAATAATGATTGTGCAATCTAGTGGACATTGATACATCTGCACCTCCCATGGAGATGCTGTAAATTATGGTGTAAACACAGCAGCAATAATAGAAGAAAAACAAAATGGGACATTATTGTTTTGTTTTTGTTTTTTCAAACAAGGCTACAGAATCTATTTTTTGTATCACCAACCCCATTTTGTAATTTATTTATTTTCTTATTTCTGACTTATTCATGATGCTCTGTGTGTTAAATAAAAGTACAAGCCTGAAAACAAGTTCAGAACCAGATTTTTATGCAGGTTGTTGTTTCTTCCACAGGCCAGTAATAGTAGAAATCCCACACTTTGCCTCACTGGGCAGAGGGGACCGAGAACTCGTGGTCCTCCGCAGTGAAAATGGCTCGGTCTGGAAGGAACATCGCAATCGCTATGGTGACGAAGTGCTGGAAACTATTCTGAATGGCATGGACGAAGGTCAGTGTGATGGTAATGAATGACTTGTGTGTATCTTCACAGCTGCAGATAAGTCATTCTTAATCTTGATATATGACCCTGGATTTAAAGAACAAGGGCACAGAGAGGGTATACTTTTTTATGGGAAGGTTTTCTAAGCAATGACACAGATGTTCGCTTTCTGTCACCTGGACATTCTAACATTTACTCTCCTTTTCCCTTTTATTGTTCCCTCTATGACTCTTTTTTCTATTCCTGTCCTTTCTTTCACTTTCTTCCTCTTCACTGCTTCCTGTCTGCAGACTTGGAGAGTCACGACGAGCTGGAGAAGAAGAGAATCCGTCGGATCATCTCCACTGACTTCCCCCTCTACTTCGCTGTGGTCTCCCGCGTTCAGCAGGAGAGCGATCTGATTGGTCCGGAGGGCGGCCGGCTGACCAGTAAGCTGGTGCCCCACGTCGAGGCTATCTTCCCTGATACGGCCGTCACCAAGAGAGTGAGATTGGGACTGCAGGTAAGAAGAGGAGTTGAAATTACAGTAAATAAAGTACAAAAATACAATAGAGGGAGAAACATAATGGGGAAAATGCAGATTCATTTTTTTGCAGATCCACACCTTTCATAATTGTTTGGTGTTTGTTCTTTTGCTTGTACAACAGAGACAATCTGGTGTTTTTCAGAAATTACTGATGACAGATGTTTGAATTACAAAACGGCTGACACTCAGTCTGTGACTCAATGGTCTGTGCCAACGTGTTTACCTGTTTGTGCTGCATTGAGTCTCTGAGTTGAGATTGGACAGATTTCACATCCTGAAGTTGATGCTCAGTCTCTTGAGAGACAATTAAATATGTAAAAGTTGTGCTATCAGTCGTTGAGAGTGAATGTGCCCTGTACTGCTGACTGCAGACTGCTTTATTCTCTTATTATCGTCAGTCTTTATGTTTGAAGGAAGTTCATGAATTGTCGTATGAGATTTTTGCATCTATGACAAGCAGCAAATCCATTTTTGATTCAGTATTTTTTGATGCAGTCTATATTTTAGAAAAGTGTAGCTGTTTTTTTGCATGTTTTTTGCCATTTACTGCAAATCGTATACATGTTACATTTTTTAAATGTAATTTTTCTGCCTTACATCACACGTAGTCATTGGTTTCCATTTATTTACATCAAATATAATGTAAAATATGCATGGTTGTAGTAAATGGCTAAAGTGTTCAGAAACAGTGGTATGGTCCTTTACAATGTGAAACATAAGCTATTAGATACAGGTCATTTCGTATAGATTTAAAGCCCCTGAAAACTTGGTTTTAAAGCTCAATAGTTTCTCTATAGTAATAAAGATTCATGTCAACATCAGCAACTCAAAAACTCTGTGTGGGTGTTGTCTGATCAGAGTTTGCTGACAGTGCTGGAAACATAAACAAACAACCACGCAACACGTTTTGATTCCAATGTTTCTCTACTCTGATTGGTGCATGGAAGTATGTGACATCACCTATTTTTCTAACTGAGCCCCACCCACCTCAAGCCAGTGAGAAAAGCAAAGGCAAAAACAGAAATGCAGAATTCTCTCATTTCAAATAACCAAAACTGTTCTAACTTTGGCAGAAACTTGTGTGTTCATGTAGGAGCCCATCACTGAGAGAGAAACCACTGACTGAGACTGTTTGATTGAGAAAAAAGGTTTTCAGGGCCTTTTAAAATACTATATGACATAAAATTTTACAATATAATACATCACTATGCATATACCGTTGCTAAGAACAAGGCAACATGACCTGAGGAGTATCTCAGCCTGTCATACCATACTGCATCCTTTCTAAATTAGCATTTGCAACACAACACAGAAGCGTTTGGCAAATGTGTGGCTGACTGTCACTCATCCAGACCTCCACAGACACCCATATGGGAACCTGGCAAACACTCGTGCTGACTGTCTCTTTTCACACATCACCTCCGCTTGGTTTTGTTTTTCACGACAGAAAGATGATGACGAATTATAGGTTCTACATTTCAGTTTATTTGTTTTTTGGTCACTTCACTGTACGTTGTTTACATTGTCTGTCAAAGCACTGATTTGTCACAGCACTGATGCTATTTAAGGAAACTGCATGAGTTTTGCTTTGCCTTATGCTGCTCTGTTTATGTTTTCCTTTTATCCAGCCATTCATCACTCCTCAGTTCCCTGATTTAAGTTGTGAGCCACACTGACTGAGCTGATGCACTGATCTGAGTTGGGTCAGGTGTGAAATATGAATTGGTTGCATGTGTGAGTATGGCTGTGAGTTTGATGTTTCCGTCTATTGCACATGTGTTGTTCTGTTTTCTTTTTTGTGTCCTCCCCTTATTTCTATTTCCTGCCTATGTACTATCCTTCTGGATCACCTATACTTACTTCAGCTTTTATATTGTGTTTGTGCTTGAGTTTATCTTTTACACATTGTATGTACACAGCCTTCTTCACCTCCATATCCTTTAAACTGTCTTTTCTGACATTCCACCTTTTTAATAACCTTTTCCCCCACCACTCCCACCTCAGGCGCAGCCAATCCCTGATGAACTGCTGACTCGGCACCTTGGTAACCAGGCAACCTTCAGCCCAGTGGTTACCATCGAACCACGCCGACGGAAATTTCACCGTCCAATCGGGTTGCGCATCCCTTTGCCACCATCCTGGAGGGAGAGTCCTCGGGATGCTGGGGAGGGTGATACCACCAGCTTGCGGCTCCTCTGCAGTGTCATTGGTAAAGACAAGAAATTTGCCAACTCTCTCTGTAGTAACGTATTGTTTTGAATTGTTTGGATGTACGTATAACATCAAATGTGCTGTTAAAGGGTGTATGCAGGCATCTGCTACCTTGGCTATCAGGGCATGAATGACACAGTTTGGTTGTTGTGTCTCAGGTGGCACAGCACCAGCTCAGTGGGAGGACATCACTGGAACCACCAAGCTGATGTACGCCAACAACTGCGCCAACTTTACAACCAATGTTTCTGCAAGGTGAGCTCCTCAGCAGAAAATAAAGACAAATTGCCAGTCAGCTTTCCTTCCCTGCTCTCTTGCACAATATTAATCAGATTTCTGATCTGCCATTTTCCGACTACTCTTTTCTCTTCTTCCACCGTATCCAGATTCTGGCTGGCTGACTGTCCACGCACGGCAGAGGCAGTGACCTTTGCCAATTTGCTGTACCGGGAGCTGATGTCCGTTCCATATATGGCCAAGTTTGTTATTTTTGCCAAGATGAATGAAGTGCGCGAGGGCCGTTTGCGTTGTTACTGCATGACAGATGATAAGATGGACAAAACGCTGGAGCTGCATGAAAACTTCACAGAAGTGGCCCGCAGTCGAGACATTGAGGTCAGCACGGGGGCAAAGGAAAATGTTGCCACGGTCACACAAAGATGTTACGGAAAGCAGTAGGAGTTATGGCAACCTGAAACGTAGCTCCCAGACAGTGCAAATCATTTTCACAATGTGTCACTATAACATGTGACACATTTTTTTATCTGCACACTTTGAAGCAACTGGCCCTTGTTTCTAAAGAATGATTTATGTGATATGAATTTAATTGTGGCTACTCAAAAGAGAGTAGGGAAAAGAAGCAATTCCAGTTGTTTTTTTTCTCTAATGATGAAAAGAAAGATGGCTAACACCACTCCCAGCATTGCTCCCAAAACCTCTCCATCTTGGGAGGCCCAATCCTGCAAGTAGAGAGTTTTCTGCAGCACAGAGGAGTCTGAGTTTGTGTCTTGTGATCAACAGTCTGGCTGTGTTACAAGGGTCAAACCCTTCTCAAATTCTCTTGCTGTTATGATTTCTCATCTTGTCACCCTTGTGAACATTTTGTGAAACTTTCCACAGCTGATGGAGGGCATGCCACTGCACCTGGAGTGTTCGGGGAACCTGGTGCCCATCAGGAAGGCCACCCAGCAGCCTCGCAGCTTCAGCTTCCAGGCCTTCAGAGATAACAGGCTGCCTGTCTCGGTCAAGGTCTGCCTCTATCCTACTGTTCATATGCCTGCTTTTATATCACTCGCTACGTATTCATACAGTATTGTGGTTCTGTTTATTCAGTTGTTGGGTTCAGTGTATCAGGGATCCTCTCGCCAGTTAGTCTGTTTCCCTCCTGAGCGCACAAACAACCTGTATATATGGTGGTTTTCGTATGTTTGCTTTTCACTGTCGTATCTGTCAGGCAGTCTTTCAGTTTGTCTTACCATTAGCATGTAAAGGTTTACATAACAGTAACCACAGTAACAAGAAAGTTAAATCTACACCTGAAAAACATGTGAAATGAACATGCCAATAGAGGCATAATAACATTTCACTCTAACATTAAGTCTGATCTTGAGGTTAAGAAAAAATATAAATTTCACTATATATTCATACAGTATGAAGGTATATAAATAAATATTATTATTATTATTGATCATTTTTGATATATTGATGTATTTCCTGATTTGTGTATGTCTGTCAGTGAGTCCATTCTTCTTCGTGGTTGTCAAATCATTCTTTCTAAACAAATGACAAATTTCTCCCAGATTTTTTTGGTTCTTTTTCTATTTCATTTTGATCAAATTTATTTTTGATGAATGTGTAATAATTAACACCTACCTCCTACCTAATATGTAATGGTACACAGTTTTTTAAGCGTGTCCCTTTGGTTACAGATGGATCACTGTTAAATTAGTCCTTCTTTCTCATCATAATTGTCATTTCTTAGCCTTTTTGTCCTTCTGCATTTTATTGATGTTGTTTAAACCCCCTCTCTTGCGCAGATGACTTGTCTGTATTCATACTTTGCGTGCCTTTTTCATGTCTGACTTGTTATCATATTTATGTCACTTTTTAATGTGGTCTCATTGGTTTGTTCATTTTATTTGGTAATCCAAATCCACAATGTGTCTGTCGGTGTCTTTCTGTGTATATGTGTCTGTTCAGTATCAGCTAAATGAATACTTTGATAAATATCTTTTCATTATGGCGTAGCCAAGAAACAAACAACTTACCTATCTGTCAACTCTCTTGGGTAATCGTTTGCATGTCCTGTGACTCCCTCACTTTCTTTGCCTGCCTTCCAATCTTGCGGCCTTGCCTGTCTGTATGTGTCTGTCTCACTGTCTCTCTTTCTCTCTCTCACGGTTACTCTGTAACTGTCTGGTCTGACAGACGTCCAGGTAAAATGTGCAGGTAAATCTCTCCCTCTCGCCTGCCTGTGGACTGCTTCCATCCCTGTTTCCCCCTGCTTCTCATCCCATGTTACTGCGCCACATGTTCAAGACATTGTGGAGGGATCTAATACCCGTTTTGATCTGTTTTTCTCCTCCTCCTCTCTCTTGCTATTTCATTCTCTTCCTTTCTCATGTGTTCTGTCTCTTACCCTATCTCTTTCTTTCACTTCCTTCTCTTCCTCTTTGCTCTATCTCTCTTTGCTTACTCCTTTTGTTCACCCTCCTTTCTTCCATTCCTCTATCTGGTTTCTTCTTTTCCTCCATTTTCTCTCTCCATATTCTCCTCCTTCTTCTTCTTCTCTCTTTCTTTCTCTTCTCCTCTCTGTCCATCATTTCTCTACGTTAGGTCAGAGATAGTAATAAGGAAGCCGCCGGGTTTTTGTCCTTTCTGCGGAAGTGCACCAAGTACGAGGACACACAGCACGTACTGTGTAACCTTAACATAACCATGCCACCCTGTGTCAAGGTAAGGACTTGCTTGCAAACACCTCCCCGCAAACACACACCCACAAACGTTTGTGCTTGAATTTCCCTAGATGTCCATGTGCTTGATGAGACAGAGGTCACTATGTGACATTCAGTTATTCTTAAATTTTGGGTATAACACAATAGATAATGTCTTACTTACTTAAGTGTGATGGATGAGGTGAGATTTAGTTAGCCGTTACTTGTCACACCTGATTGGCTAGAG
Source organism: Maccullochella peelii (assembly GCA_002120245.1). Classification (NCBI taxonomy): domain Eukaryota; kingdom Metazoa; phylum Chordata; class Actinopteri; order Centrarchiformes; family Percichthyidae; genus Maccullochella; species Maccullochella peelii. The sequence goes on from LKNJ01002633.1 coordinate 22,310, forward strand.
GACAGTAACTTTACTGTATATTCTATGTATTCATGGAGTACCTCATTTGATAATTTAGCGTGTCCAGTATTTGAAATGGGGAATATGAATGCCAGTACTGCATGTCTACAGTACATTTTCACTTTAACAAAAAAAACATAACGTGATTGTTGAAGTCAATTTCACTTATTGCACACAATATACTGTATATGCACACAATTAAAATTTTGCCTGAACAAATAAATAGTAAAACTGCATGCAGCATTGCTTTGCCCACTTTAACACCTTTCCTCTTATTGGGGTGGTTCACCTAAACGAAAACAAATGGATTATTTTTGATCGATGAATTTGGACATTTAGTTCTCAATCCTTTATTACATTGTTGGACTGACAGACTGCTTTAAAGGTAGGGACACTTGTTTCACTTGTATACTCTGTATATTGTATCTGGATTATTGTTGCGACAGGACATTCTTTTTGAAAATCACCACACTGACCTAAAAGATAAAAGTCCAATCTATTGATACATATATTACATGCTCATATTCATGTAACTTTTCATTGGACCAGCAGTCCGGCAAAGCTCTACATAGTGCTAATGTCCTGCGGGCCAAACAGTGGGAGTTGAAAGGTTAAAAGGTTCTATATTAATGACACTTATAAAGTTATTTTGTTGTTTTCATTTATTCTTTAGGTTGTTGGAAGTGAGGAGCGCAGACGAACTTTAACCCCCCTTGCCCTGAGGGAACGCTACAGTGCACTGAACGAGCCTGGTATGGGTGAGTCCTTCACTGTCCGACCTCCAGCCCTCTCCTGATTTACACCCAGTGGAGACGGGCACTGAATGTTGCACTGCCCCTTTACCCACAACCCTTCGCTTCCCACTCTGCCCTCTCTATTTTCCCCTATCTGTCTCGCGTGCACGCATGGCACAAAGACTGAGCCTGCTCGACAGTATGCCCCAGAGTTCTTTGCAGCGCAGTTAGAGTAAATCCTATTGAATGTGTGACCAAAAGATGAGCAGCATTCCCCAATATGACCCAAAATGGCTCCATGACACGTGGCAAATTAGCCTTTTTTTTCCTGAGTGTCCTGGTAGCTATGACAACCGATGAATGACTTCTGTGATTGCATGGCGCTGGCGTCTCCACTGCGATTTCCAATGGCATGGCAGCAAATGCTGTTAGCGTTAGCACTGTAGCTTAGCAATGGGAATGGGCAGGACCTCGCAGTGGAGCTAGACAGAGGAGTCCTTGTATTGATTGGCCTGTAGTAAGCGGATGGTTAATCTAAATGTTGCTGATGGCGGGGCTGATGGCGGGGGGTGACGGGGAAAGGCCTTTTCTGTCTATCAAGTACACAGCGCTGCTACATTGCACCTCAGTCCCTCTATAATGGTTACTGAATGCTACCTTGATTGGTGGGACTAGCACCTGAATGAACCCCAGATTCTAACCATTTAGTGTGCTAACCCTGAAGATTATTTGGACAAAAACGATGTTGTGGGTATTGCTTATTTCCTTCAACAGAACAATGCTTTTGTCAAGGTGAGTATTGCTATTAGCAATTTTAATAGCAACTCAAGTCAACGTCAAGTCTTTTAGGACACAGAAGATTTATTGAAACATGGATACTTACTAATAGCACATGTCTGCAGTATTTTAATATTTGTCAATAACACACATTTGGACAGTCCAAAGTTGATATTATCTGTCCACCAAGTCCCAATATTAACCCTGATCCAAGCTCTGAATACCTATAGACTGCTTTGACACACAAAGTATCCTAACTTGAATATTAACTGGACTGTCCAAATAAATTGTGACTTAGATATACTCTACATATGTATTTTTTTAAATTAGAGTCACAGTCTCCTTAGTTCAGTAAATTTACACTATTATCTTAGTGACACTGGCATTTTTTCCCTTTCTTTTCAGCCACAGTGAATGCCATGGAGAGGACTGAGATCAAGATCAACATCATATCTGAACAGCTAGGTTTGAGCTGGGCAGGTTAGTCAGTTGAAGGATCAGAGGCGCTATCTATCGACTGTATCTGGTGTTTGTGGGTGTCTGTTTATCAACCTGACTTGTCCGTTTGTCAGAGTTGGCACGTGAGCTTCAGTTTGGTGTGGACGACATCAATAGGATCCGTGTGGAGAATCCCAACTCCCTGCTGGACCAAAGCTCTGCGCTGCTCAACCTGTGGGCCAGCAGAGAAGGCAAAAGGGCCAAAAGTAAGTGTACACTACTACTGTATATCTCTTAGAAATGACCTGCTAGCTACTTAAATACTGTACTAAACGTTTATATCAATTGCAGCACAAAGCATAAAAATGAATCTGGCATCACATAATCAAATTATTCACCTCTTTTTTGACTATTTAATTGTCAGATTAACTATATTTCCCATCTTTCTTGACTTCCCTGTCCTTGTGCACATACATCTCTGTTCCTTTCTTTTTTCTTTCATCTGTCTCCCACCCCCCTCGATGTGTTTCCATCTCAGTGGAGAGCCTGTACACCGCTCTGAAAAACATTGATCGCGCAGACATCGTAACCTCTGTGGAGGGTCAGGCTGCACAGCAAGCGCCCGGTTCTTCAGAGGAGGGTGCCTGTCGTATCAGCGACCGCGACTCCACCCTGCTGTCCCCCAGTGTCATCAATGGTAAGACGCACAAACACATTAAACATCGCACAAGACATGTAATATTCAAATCAGTATCCTTATCAATGAACAGTGAATTACCCCACTACAAAATGAATTAATACATGTGCTATGCTCTTCAGCAAGTGATTTAATCTTGTAGTTAGTCTTAACACCTTATCACCGTAAAACTAGTGAAACAATCTATCACCAAGGTTAGATCATTTCACTTTTTTTGCATGTTATAATGAATCCATTTGTTCTAATAATGAGGAGTCTTCCCCATTCAAGATTTGTTCAGTGACATAAGTGAGTTATAGGGTGAATGTAAGATGAACTGCTGTAAATGTGGAATTGAATACTCAGTATATTCATGGCGAGACTGATGTTCAGCTTGTTTGATTGTCCCATGATGATCTGCAACGATCAGAAATGGAAAGTTTACAGGAATTTCCTGCTCAAGCAGAATCGGAAGCGAAGTTAATCAGAGGCTCAGTTACTTCAAGTACAGTATTTGGTGTACTTGGTAATATTTGCGGAGAGAGATATATTCACGAGGAATAGGAATTCAGTGGTTTTAAAGAGAATTTCAAAAAATGCTGAATATTACAAGAATATTCACAGAAGGGAATCAGCATGATTCTATGCTTATTTCACAATTATTCCTCCAGGATTTATTCACTCAAATTCTTTTTTTTTGTAAATGTCACAACAGCTGCTATAGTCAGCACTGCTAAAAAATCTGAGACAAAATTCTTCAGCGTAATAAGGTGAGCTGTTGCTCTCATTTACTTTCCACCTCTGAAAGCCTCCCTGCATCCCTTTGAGTCTGGGGTAACAGCCATTTTACCTTGTCTCTGTTGCTCCACAAGAGGTCACGGACACAAGGCCATCGCGCCTAGTGCGCAAACCGCGAGTTATTAGACCCCCGTTTTTCAGAAGGGGTAAGTTGAAGTTGAACTCGGGCTGCATGGTGGTTTGCTGCTCATGACATGATGATGATGATGAATCTCAAATGATGTTTTTGAGGTCTGAGGTGTCATTCTCCCACCATGAACCCGGCCTTTTGCAGCATGCACTAACACCGCCTCTGTGCATTCCTCACTGGGGCACAAGTCATGTTTTTTTCAGTTGCAGTTTGTCACACCTCATACTTGAGCCTGGAACATGATGGTTCTTATTCTTCTTACTTAAAATGAGAAACGAGGATAACTCCCTTTTGCTATTACTGACAGGATTTTAAGATTTTAGACATTTTAAGGCAACAAGCCGAAACTTAATATATGGGTAATTCCTGATTTTCAGTTAAGGATGTTTGAAGTTGTTTAAATTACATGTGCATATGTGTCTGTGTGAGTGTGTGCACACATACATGCTGGTGTGTGTGCATATGTGTGTGTGTGTGTGTGTGTGTGTGTGTGTGTGTGTGTGTGTGTGTGTCTGGGATGGATACACTAGTCAAATGTGGTGCTAGTACACAAATGATAGTGTGTTCTGGGCCTTCATACCTTGTTTCTATCCCTCCCTCTTTCTTTCTGGCTGTCTTTCTCTATCTTTCCCTGAGAACAAGACAGAATTTCACTTCTAAGCGTTATTGACAGCAGACATTGTAACATAACTGCAGTGTTCTCGCGGTCTTGAAATTTTGTCTTTAGCTCAGGACAATCTCTCTCTGTCCTGCTTTCAGTCTGTCTCTGAACCTATGACATGTCATATCTGCTGCCCAGCCGCCCTGCTCCTCCTCCTCCTCCTCCTCCTCCTCCTCCTCCCCCCCTCTCCTGCTCTTCTTCCTCACAGCTCTTCCTGTCCGACCTCTGACCTCATGTGACCTCATGTTGACCTCTGGGCCTCCTCCTCTCTTGTCATCTTGTTTTCCCGCGCTCCTCCCTCGTTCAGTCGAGCGGGGACCCTCTCCTCCTCCTCTCTCAATCCAGCTCTGTGTGTGTACTACAGTTTGTGCATGTGCATGCTGCATGCTTTGCTGTTACAGTATCTGTGTGTGTGTGTGTGTGTGTGTAAGTTTGTGTGTGTACGTGTGCGTGAGCAGACCTGGGCTTTAATAGTAGCTGAATTTGTTAATATTCAAAGAAAGTCAAAAAAACTACTTTATTTAGTTTGACTTGGAAGGAATTTATGTGTATGAATATTTTGTCTTGTTTTTACACAAGAAGTGTTTGAAATGCCTTGCAAGATAAACTAGGTTCAGTTTAATACTTTAGATGCGTCAAAATATCTTTAAATGCATTTTACCCAGGTCTATTTGAGATGAGTTTTGTCTGTACTGTGACTGGGACTTGTGAGTGAACAAAATAAAGTTAGCTGTTTTTGATTCTGTTTATGTGCATGGCATGCTTTCAATGTATGAAGTTTTCTTCACAGTGTAAAATGTTTCCTCTGTTCAATGGGTGTATTTCAGTCTTGTTTTTAATGCTATATTAACAAACAAATGGGTTTTCTTTTCCCTTTTCTGTAAAATAAATGGTATAATTTGACGCTGTAACACATGGTCGGCTGCGTGGCACATAATGTTCAATGTGCAATGTTGCTGTGACGTGATGTCTTTCATTCATGGGCAAAATAACCAACTGCAAATTATTCTCAGATAAATAGGACCTTTTTTCTCTTATTTTATAAAGAAAAAAATGTTTTTTGTTCAATTGTGTTAAGCATTTATCACGTATGTTATCACGTACGTAAACATCAATCTACATCTCGATATTTAATTAGATTTTCATAAACTATGTTTTGCCCAAGTTTGACGACAGACTCACTGTTAACGTTGTCTGAACGTTATCTGCTAGCAGGGATATTGCTGTGAGGTGTGTTTGTGTATTGGTTTGGGTGTGTGTGATTCTTTCTGTACATCTTTTTAGGCTCACCTGTGTGCCAGAAGTGTGTGTCCTCATCTGTATTTTAATATGAGTGCAGTATTGTGTATGTATATGTGTGTGCGTGTATAGTGGTAAAGTGAGTAGCGTGCTGTGCAGTGTGTTGTCCTATTTTTTTTTTTTCTTGTGCCATGACAATCTGTGTGGAGTTTATTTGTGCTTCACCACATCCTGTGCCTTTGACACCTGTGTGTGCGTGTATGTGTTTAAACAGCAGGAGAGAAGGGAAAGCCTAACCCAGATTCATCTTAACTCATTCTAACTCTCATTCTAATTCTGATTCATTCCTCCCTGTTCACCTCATTCTGACGCCACCTCTCATCCTCCTGGCCCTGTACCATCCCAGAAACATACACACAGACACACACACACATGCTTACTCACATTTTAGCACAAAAACTCTGAGAGACTATTGCTTACGCAGTAAAGAGGTATTTCACCCATTAATACATACTTTTTGCTGGTCAGAGTTGTTAGAACTATATGGTTGTGAGATTTTATGTATTGTAGAACAGGTGCTGGTAAACTTCAGTTTATTTGCATTGATTAATTTGACTTGTAACCATTTAAAATCTGAGAATAGAAAATGGACTAATTGGCAGGTCAGGTAAAGTAGACTTTGCTTTATTGTTTCACTCAATCATTTTCTGCCCATAGCTGGACCGCAATGGCTTACTGGATGTACTATGGGTTGTTTCTGCAAAAAACGTATGTCAGCTTTGCTAAAAAAAAATTAAAACATTACAGTGCATCAAACCTCTCCGAGGATCTAGTTTTTATGCTTAATTAAGCACGGAGATTATGCCTCTTACTTCTTAATAATTTCTGTTTCCTGCTGTACATTACGACAGTTTTCATACAATAAATGTACTGATAGATTTCACTCTATTCAAGTCAGAAATTCTGAGTGAGCGTTCTTTGTGATTATATTCTTACGCTTAATCATGTTCTATCACAACCATAATCAAAGTTTTAGCAAAAGGCTGTTTTTGAAATTAATGGGATTGTGAAATATAGCTGACGAAGTACTGCCTCAAAGTGACACATTAGTCATTGCAGTTCATAAGATACATGAGCTGTAATGAATTGATTCTTACAAACAAATCCCCTTTGCCTCTCTTTCCTCTGTCTTCACTGAATTTGTTAGCTTTTGATCACAACAACGCAAGGGACATTTTTCAATATTATAAGCAATATGTTAACAAGGTAAAAACTGCCTGGAAAGCTAACCTGAAAGGATTGTGCTCACACTACACTACTCTGGGTTGTTCTTTGAAAGCCTCATCTCAGCCACACTACTATAAGGCCTCTACTTAGTTTTCAGACATATGTGGTTTTAACCTGTCAGCTTGATACACAAGGTGACATCACACCTTGGTGGATTAGGGCACTGAAGCAGTGTGAATGCATCCTAACTTAGATTTTTGGGTGAAGTACTCCTTTACTGTTCAATTTCACCTTATTCCATTCATCTGAACTCATTGATACAAAAATTAATTAAAAACATCGAGTAATCAGGCAATCCCCAATCCAACCCTGTCACATGTACCAAAGTGTGAGAGTGTTATTGTCTTCAAATATCACCAAAGACAATATATAGATTATTAGTTTTATTCACACAACATTTCCAAATATTAGTTTAAATGCTTTAAATAGTTAGACATTTAACCCTGTCTTTGTGTTTAACTTAGATAATAGATAATGAATCAAAATGCCACTCAATCAAATGATTAAAAGTGAACAAAGGAAAAAACACCAGCTGTGAAATTTTGTCTTACTTCTATTCCAAAATGATGGAGATCCAGACAACGTATCAAAAGACTGAATTTAAATGACATTAAAACTCTGAGATAACAAACCTGTTCTCATTATACTGTATGTGCTATAAATCAAAATATAATTATAGCTTGTGATATGAATGTGAATCACATCATTAATATACCACATATTTGTTTTGCCCTGAAAATAATGTTATAAAGAATAGAAAAATGATCACTGAATATAATGTGTATTTGACAGTGTGTTTGTGTGTGTCCGTGTGTATTCTGCTTGTGTTGTTGCAGTGAATGACGTCTTGGTAATAGAACCCAAGTAGAACAGTGTGTGAAAAGTACTTTGTTTATGCTCATTATATTCATTTAATGATTAAAACAGTATTGAATAATGTTTGATATCCCAACGATGTAATTTATTCATTTACAATTAATTTATCAATTAAGTCCTCCTGAATTTTAAAAGGTTTAGTAGAATAACACAAAATAAAGCACTCTGCAACCAGGTGATTGATTATACGTTTTAAAAAATTACCCTGTCAGTTTACAATAAAATGTAGACCAAGTTGCAATAATGTTAATTGCCCTCATTAACAATACAATTCAATTACAAAAAAAAAATCTTTAAATATAATAGGTTTGTCTAATGTGCATGTGCTTATGTATTAGTGTGTGTGCGTGTGTGTGTGTGTACACAATGCCCTTTATTTGGATGCTTGGTATGCAGACATACAAATGCATGACTCTGATGTGTAACTACAGGAGAATGCAAGAGCAACAGTAACTTGCAGAATCTGCAAGATGCTGCTGATTCCCAACACATGAGCGTGTGACGAGGGTTGGAACGATAATAGAGACGTTTTATTACAGCTTTGGTATTTGTATCACAGCTGCTGGGATATCGCGGAAAAAGAAACCAGCTGTCTAGAATAGTTTGTCATTCCTGACAATGTACAGCACCCAGCCTCTGCCTTGACCGGTCAACACCAACAGTGGTCTAAAGAAGAACAAATTTAAAAGACTTCTTGAAATTGTCTGAACACGTATCTGTGAGGGCCAGATTTTAAATGTACAGTACTCGATTGATACTGTGTTACTAATGATAAATTTGTATCGTGCCAACCCCGCAATCAATACACTGTATAACTCCAGACTCACCATTTTTTCGCTTATCAAGGAACACAGTGTATATTCTGCAGATTCACTGGTTGCAAACTAGAGCTCTACACCGTTCACCTCACAGACAATGGATGATACACCAAACCCCTTTGACCCTCACCTCACTGTGTCCCAATGCCAAGAACCTAAAGTGCTTTGGCTCAAACCCACAAACAGAAGGAAATCAGTCCAAATATGTATTCATCAATTAGACAAATCAACATTAGAAAGACAAAGGAAGCTGATTTCAGAATGAAAGTATTGTTCTTATATTCTACCTTTCAAACTGAGGGTCAGATTGCTGGTTCGGGATCAATAAATCTTCCTTTTCACACTTAATGAAATGGTTTGAAGGATATCTTAATCCTAAATTCATGGCTTTATTACAACTCTAGTCTCTTTCCTGGTATATTGGGACAGGGCTGAGCCCCACTGTTTCCTCATAAGTTGGAGAAACAGTCAATCCACCACCTCCCCATCCTCCCCCTGGCTGTGCCTGCGTGGTGTTAGTCTTTCTCTTGTCTCGCCCCTGTCATCCCTCCAGGTTATGGGCTGGTGCAGGAGGAGCTGCTGTCCCCGGCCTCCATGCAGTACAGCTTGCCCTCTCCACTGGGCATAGAGCCCTACTGGCAGGAAGTCTCCAGCCTCGAGTGTGCCCCCATCGCCACCACTGAGGAAGACACATTAATGGAGATGTCGGACGTTCAGGTGTGGCCAGCAGGGGTCAGCCCCTCGCTGGTTACAGTGGAGGACTCGTCACTAGAGGGCAGCAGTCGGGCTGACGACTCAGAGGGCGCCACGCTCTCCCTTCCCTGCAGCTTGGGTCGCCCGAGCAGCGGAGCCAGTGGGGCCAGCGGCTCCATTATGGAGCTGGAGGAGGAGGAGGAGGAGGAGGAGGAGGAGGAGGAAGGGGAGGTTGAGGAGGAGGAGGAGGCGCCACAGGAGCTAGCAACTGCGCTGGCAGAAAGGGACAGGGTGAGGGCCAGTGGCGCCGTTCCCAAGGTCAACCTAAATGGCCAGCTGGGAGGTCAGAGGTCGGATGGGAGGAGAGGGGAGGCCCTCGCAGCAGGAGGAGGAGCATATGGTGGTGGAGGTGTAGGGCTGGGTTCAGTGGAAGGGGTTTCTGTTGTTGCAGGCCAGCAGGTGTACGCCCAGCGGTGTGAGATGTTGGGACTGAGTCGGGCTGCGGAGCACAATGGAGATAACCGGTATAACTGTAGTCAGATCTGACTATTTGTGTGTTGTTTTCCACTATTTGTACTCAAAATGGCAACTTATCTCCTATATCACTTTGTTGTTTGTTTTTTATTTCTTTCTCTTCCTCTCTCACTTTGCTTTATTTTTGCTCTCCAGAGTGGTGGGAGGCGGAGCATTTCAACCCTACTTGCCAGACAGGGACTCCCTGCAGGGCTGGGTGGGCTCGTTGTCATCAGGACGCGACGGCAGCGTGCCAGGCTTGAGCGTGGCCCAGGAGGCTCTGCTGACTCCGGTGTGTGACACGGGTTATTCTCATGTGCTGCGTGGGCGCCTCCTACAGGGCACGCAGCCCTTTGACAGGGGGCTGGGCTTCTCTCACCAGGAGGCGGGCCAACGTGCTTGGGGACAGGAGCAGAGGCGGGGCCAGGTCAGGTTGCCACGCCGACCACCCGTCGCTTCCTGCGCCTGGAGGGGAACATCTTTGTCCATCCCTTTATCGTTTTTGAATTATCAGATGGGAAGACGGTCATTCAGTTTAATTTATTTGCTCGCGACCATCAACAATTTTAGTCTCACTTAACAACTCAACAATCATCAAAATTGATTATTTTGATGACGTCACAGAACCTGACCAGAATGATGTGTTGTGTGGTGCAACACATGGGGAATATCTGCCATGACCTTGTACTACCTTTTGGTTTTGTTTTACATTTCTGATTACAAACAATATTGTTGTACAAATATGAATAACATGAACTGCTGTTTATATGAAAATTGTGTTATTTTTGTACAGAGAGAGGAGAAAGAAGACTATGCTGCTGGCGCACAGTTTGTTTCTGAACAGGGAACCGTGCTTGCTCGAAAGGTGAGTCAGTCGTGTTTTCGTCATTGACACTGAGCCATATTCACACACAAACACTGTAAACCCAAGCAGACAGCATTTCCCTGTGAATCAGTCACATAGCCTGGCACAAAGGGTGGGAAATTAACAGTAGCCACCAGCCGAATGTTGGTTAAAAGTCAGTGTTTGGTCCCAACCAGCAGATTTGACAACAAACCAACTATGATTCTGAGTTAATGATTATTTGCATTCTAAAAATGAAGAAATTAAACCTCCATATATTAAAAGACCGTGTTTTTAGTATTATTAAAAACATTGTATTATTAGAAAAGTGAGACATTACCATCTTTCATCATCATTGTCATCATGCGTGCACATTTGTAAACTGATATATTGAGCAATGTCCCTCAGGCAGTTAAGTGTTTTGGAAATGATCTCTTCCAACCTGATTGGCTGATGAATTGCTGGACATTAAACAGTGGCAGCTGGTGATTTTTGGGACTGCAGCGAGCCCCGGCAGCTGGCCGGTGGACAAGTTAGTTTCCTGCTCTGGTTAAATGTAGAGGCTTCAGCAGTTAACTAGCCTGAGTGTTGTTTCCTTCCCTCCTCCCTCCCTCCTTGCTCCAGGTGGGGGTGGATGTGAGAAAGGGCGCTCAGTCAGTGCAGCGCACCAGTCTGCGGAGAGTTAAACACTGAAATACACACACTACCCGGTCCTCCAGGTACGGGACACAACAAGCACTTGTGCATCCCAGTGCTTGGAAAGAAGCCTGTACGGCAACACATTGGAGCTCAATAGTCTGTCACATGCTGTTCTGTTCCATTTATGTTCAAAATTAGATTTGGCATTCAGTACACTTTAATTATATTTGTTTTTTGGAAGGCCGAAGTAATTTCGCCTGTGTTTTGTGTGTGTTAACGCTGTCTCTCTCTGTTTCCTAGGACCGGAAAGCCACTGCCAAACCATCCTCCACAAAAACACGACCAGACCGCAGATGGAAATGAGCAAGGGAGGAGAGGAAGAGTAAGACAAAGACTTAAGAAGTCCAAACTACAAAATGACAAACAAAGAATCATCCTCAACGCGTGACCATGGAGCACCACAAAAGAAAAGAGACAGAGGGAAAAAAAGAGGAGTTCAACTTGTAGTTTTATAACATTTGTAAAGAAAAATATCTAGACTAAGGCATGATTCTTTCTTTCTTTTTTTTCTTTTTTTTTTTTACAAAAAAATACATAAATGTCAGTAAAACAACCAAGAAAAAAAAGCAACAAAAAGTGCTTCCTGTGAACTGTAATCGCATGATGACTGCTGGTGCATGCCTTTTGACCTTTTGAACTGTCATTATCTACAAACTGAAGGGGTACAAGGTATGGGGCTGGCCCACACTTGGGCCACAGGCCATTTTAAGGACCTTACCCCCCCCCCCAACTGGAGTGGCAAGCAAGTTGAGTCCAATAACACTACAGCCAAAAAAAAAAAAAGTCCCTCAATGGATGGTTCTGTATACAGCTAAGCCTCTGCTGAGCCTACCAATGCTTCTTTCACTGGACCCTTTCCCCTATTATTCTCAATGTGATATATGCACTCTATGCTACGTGGACATGTGTCAGTGTGTGTATGTTTGCGTATGTGTGCGTGTATTCTTCTCTACCGCATGTGTTTCTTGCTTCTGGCTTTGGCGCTGAGCCCTGCCTCATGATTGGCTCGCTGCCCCTGTGATGTCATGGCGCGCTCAGTGCTGGAATGAGAAAGCCGCTGTGCTCCCCTGCTGGCGAGTGTTCCTGTCTGCGTGTGTTAATGTCTTTTCCTTTGTGGATGAAGCTCCTTTCTCCTTAGTCGTTCCATTGAAACCCGTCCACCTTGGTTTTAAGCATTGTTTAACCTTGGTAGGGAGCAGACGCTCTTTCACCCCCTCGTGTTTTCAGTGGAAATGTGTTTTTCAGACAACAGGAATGTTTTCTTTGGAGAGGGGTTGGTTGCTTGATTGCATTGTGCAGCAGTTCTAAGTTCTACGCAAAGATCAACGTTTTCCTCCCTCGCAACCTGTTCTACCTTCTTCCGTCATTTCTCCCAGTAGCGCACTTCATCTTGATTCACAATCTTTATCAGTAGCCTCAGTCAATATGCAGTAAAATCACAGGCCTCTCTAGCAGCAACCACAGCTACTCCATCTAATGTTAAAAACGTTGTGTGTGCTCCCTCTTTATCTGTTTGCAACGGCTGTAGGGCCTCACTGTCAAATTTGTGTTCATTCATTTGAAACGAAGTGAATGAAGTGGAGAAATAATGGAGGATCTGATTCATGTGAGGATGTAGTGATTTGGAGGATTTCCAGTTAAACGGTATCAAATGCTACAACAACTATGTGATTGTGATGGGAACTGTGCAGCGAGGACAGACAGGTAGCACTGTGATTGTCTTATTAACACTGACCCCAGACTCGTGAACTGTGAAGACACACAAACCACTCATATATACAAACAAAAGCACACACACGCATGCGTATACACACACATAATCAGAAACACATTGCATCATTAAATAATTATTGCCTGGTCAGAGTGTCAGATAGTTTTTGGAGTTTGCTACAGCAATAATACTTAAAGATTTGAAACTGAAATGTGTAAATGACTGAACTCCTCAGTGAAGACAGAAACTCCATCTGGATAAAGCGCGGTCGTGGTTGGCATTGGGCAGCTGTGCGGTATCTGACTGGTTCCATCGACCTTGATGTGAATGAGTCGGAGAGGATGCGCTGACGCAAGATCAGATGACTCAGCTGTAGCAGTGCGGGGACTGTGGAGGCCTAAGATGGATCGTTTGTTTTTCAGCACTTAACGTAGCAAAATATAAACCAGGATATGTTAACTTAATACACTGATACCTTTTAAGGAGTCTGCTGCTGCCGTAATGTGGACACCACCTAACTCCATTTTCTTTTTGTGATTAATTTAAGTTGTTATTTAGTTGTTGTAGTGTTTCACAATTTTCAAGAATACACTGGCATCACTGTAAACCACCTATTGTTCTATTTTCTACTTTATGCAGAAACCTGGCAGCAGCACTATGGAAGGGGTCATATCATAGTAGCACACATTTTCTTGGAAATCGAAACACAATATTTAAGTACTGTAAATGCTACTGTAGCCTGAATGAGTGAGACACTGAATGAATGAACACATTAGTTACACATCACACAAATGCACATATATTTCATGCCCAGTCCGTGCACATGAGAGCCACATCCGATATAGCACATGTTTATTACATATCACATGTTTTCCACTGTTACTCCACTCAGGTTTTCAGTTCTGCTTGGTCAGAATCAAAGTGTTTCAGTTTTTCCTCTCAAAGACGAATGCGGGACACAAAGTGAGTGCGTCAGAATTTGGTGTTGGGGCCGTTTAGGGCGGGATGGGGATGCACGCGGGGGTGGGGGCGTATGAAGCAGAATGGTTTGTGTGTAAGTGTGTGTGTGTGTGTGTGTGTGTGTGTGTGTGTGTGTGTGTGTGGTGGGGAGCTCTTTGATTCAATTAAGACCAAAAAAGGACACAGAGTACTGAGTATGTGGTCAGTAACCACTCAGTTCTTTGCCCTGTGCGTGTAAATTTGGAACCTCTGTTGGTGTGTATCCTAATTAATTTTTAATAGTGATCAACAGAAATGAACCACGGCAAAGCATTTCTCCCACTACAAAGAGGTGCACCGACAAGACAGTTTCATTTAATGGATGTAAAACTAATTTTCCTTAGTTGTTTGCAGTTTCCAGTGGGTTGCTAGACAAAACACAGTCCTTACAGTGTTTTTTGACCCATTCTCTAATCTTATCACATAAGCTTCTCTCATAAAGTCAAGGCTTTAATTCTGAGCCTTGAATTCACCCACCAGAGGACAAACAAGACACCCTCTCTTTCTATTTACACTGTGTCTAACTGGCATGATTGATGCCATTTACAGCAGATGATGACTCCCTCAATCTCTAAAGTGACTCACTCTTTCTGGTAATGTATGTTAATGTAGTTAGTCTCTATTTAACATCTTGTACTGTATCAGCACAAGAAAGAGGTTGGATTTAGGCATTTTAAACCACATTTTTGACACTCTTTATGGCATTTTTATTTTTTTGCAACAGCCATTCAATGTTTTTGCATGAGGAATTGCCTCTCTACAGTATATACAGTAGTAGCTTTCATTGTTAGTGGCAGAGTCCATCTTTTCCTCATGGGATTTAAATTGCATACCAGCGTGAAAAGGATTCACAGGAGACGATGCTTTATGCGCTGGAACAATCATATAATACAAACTTTAACTTTGAGTCATTATCCCCTTGTTTAGCTTACAGTTAAAAGGCCAGATATGAATCAGTTTTAAATCCAGAGGAAATTTACACTTGGCCACTGAGTGAAGTGTTAAGTAGTTTTATTTTAATAGAAATCTTCTGTTTCCTCTCTGAGGTGGATTTTTGCAACAAATTTGGATTTGCAGTATGATTGAAACTAGTCAGTGAGCCTCTGCAAATTCAAACTCCACCATATTTGTGTTGTACGTAAAGTATGTATGTGTGTGTGCACATGTGTTTGTGTGATGGTGCTTCTTGGATCAGGGGGAAGAAGAGAGAGCGTTTTTACCGGGCTTGTGACCTGGAGAGGATGTGTAACCTACGACGATGTATTTAAAAAAAAAACAGTATTGTAAAATTTCAGCTGTTGCAAAGAATAGAGATCACCTATACTCCTTTAGAATGGATACATGACAATGTAAACGCAATATCATATTACTCTATCCTAAGGAATGCAACTGCGCACATGCACAAAAAAGATGTTTTTATGAAAATATATGTATAAATATATGACAAAATATATTTAATTAGAATGCTATGCACCCTCATAGAGTTGTTATGGATGTTCTTTAAGCATTATCTAGACTAGGCCAATGCCCACATGCACATCATGGGGAATGTAGAGGCTTTGTAGCTATGACCACTTGTTTTCTTTTCTTTTGTATTTGTCCTGGAGAGAGGATAAACAAACGTGAATATGTATACAAGCCTTTCAGTCAGAATCATTCTGACATGAAGATATGTATAGATCATCTTACCCTGTACACCAGCTCAAACCATTTACAAGAATTAATAAACAAAGATGTGACATAAATGTTGTGTCGTGTTTTTGTAAAAAAGTGTGTTAGTGCAGCTTGTTTTGATGTTTTGCTATAATATTCCTACATGGACTATTGTGTATTCAACCTAAGCTCAAAGTGGGTATATGCACGTTATATGATTTCTCTTTCCAGTAATGCTTTATTTCATGGGTCCAAAATATCCTAATATTTTTGTAGGAAGTGTCCTGGAAAGAGTTTATAAGCAGTTGTTGATTTCCAGCGGAATTTCCTTGAAAGAGCTGCTCCATTTAAACCCAAGTAAATATGTATTTATTATAACTTTATTTTCCGTATTCTATATAAGCATGTAACTTTGACTTTTTTGCATGAGACAAATGTCTCAGATTTTGCATGTTCAGCTGACCTGCTCTGTACTGATACTGACTAAATGACTCAGGTTTACACCAGCAATTAGTTGGAGGTCTGAACACTGTATTTTCCAGGAAACTTGATATGAATTTACATTTACATATCAAGTCGTATGGGGCCTGTAAAATAAAGTTTTACCCACCATCTTCATAATAATAATTCTATGGTGCCTTCTGACTTTGCTGATTTGTGTGTAAAAATGTATTTTAATAGTTGATTTGGCTCTACTGTATGCTATGGCTTCACATTTATTTGTTTTTTAAAAGTCTCATATAATTGCCCACCACAGATTTATTCTTATTCTTATTAAAAACTGAACATTTATGATATGGTACTGTATTATCTGTGGTTGTGTGAGCAAACTGCAGATCAGGAAAAACTACAACTTCCAAGTTTTGTGACGCCCCCTGTTTTCAGCCAATCACAGCCCTCCGCTCCACGTGTTGTTTTGAAGCAGGTTCCTGGGTTGTTTTGGGACGTGCTCTCACCACGTGGAAGCGCAAGGAAACTTTTCTGTGATCTGATTGTAGCTTTATAACGTCCTCCACACTTGAAGCAACTGTTCGTCCGCCTGTGGTGTTTGAGCTGCACTAACAGTCGACCCAGTGTTGTGAGAGATGTCAGCGGGAGGTCAGACCACCAGGAGCCGGGATATCCCGGCCGTCAGGCGGGTCACCATCCACGATTCTGCTCACATGCCCCAGGACTACTCCACGACTCCCGGAGGGACTCTGTACAGCACTACGCCAGGAGGTAACGATTTACTGGCTCTTGTCAGGAGGAGGGAAATTAGAAAAAGATTCAACAAAACTTAAATCTGATCAGGAATTAGAAGACAAAAGCCCAGTAATAAGAGGGGGGAACCAGGTGTAGAGGGACACTTAAAAAATGAGAAGACACAAGGATATGAAAAGGTCTGTAAAATGAGAGGAGACCGATTTAAAGGGACATTTAAATTAAAATTAGAAGATGAGAGACCTGCATAGTAAAAATACCATGTTGATCTGGAGACTGGCAGTGTAATGGAGATTAGGGTTATTCTGACCCAGGATAGCCTATTCCACCCCAAATGCTGGTCCATCCCATCACGTGGATGGGTTGTAAATTTAGATTACACCTTGGATTTTGATTTTGTGAAAAGTTACTGTCAGTTAAAACAACCTTTTTTTGTTTATTTGTTTTTTATTTATTGTGGCATGAAAACAGTTAATGGTAAAGAAAAGACTTTTGAGAGCAGGTCTTGTCCACAGTTCTGTTGTGTTCTGTCCTGTTAATGTTTGACAGTGTTGGTGCTTCCTGAAGGCTAAAGACCACCAGGTGACAGAGTTAAAGGAAACTTATTAGAGCAGTCCTCTGCGCCCAAATCATGCAGTCTGTTAATTGCACAGCCCTTTTACTATATTTATATATATATATATATACACACACACACACATACATACATACATAAAGTGACTGTTTTGCCTGCATGCATTGTCTGTGTACAGACAATCTGAAGCATGTCTCCCTGTCTTTGATTAATAGACCAGTGGAATGATTGTAGTGCTAAACTGTTGTCAATCAATATTTCATGCATTCATTTGATCTTCTCTACAGTGCCAGTCATGCTAATGCAGAAGTCAGTGTACAGACACAATCAGTATTTTTCATTTCAGTACAGTTTCACATGTGTCTGATTGGCCTTGTTCCTTCTTTGAAGACTCCTGAGGATGATGGATCTGTTGATTACAGAATCAGAGACTCTGTACTTGTTTCAGAAAGATTTGTGTGAATGAACATCGGGTTTGGAATCAGTCAATTAGGATTAGCAGACTTCTGAATTCAGTGTCAATAGCCTGTAGCTGTAGGTAACTTACACAATCAACGACTATATGGTCAAACATAGGCCTGTACTCAGTCATATCCTATTTATAGTTTACAGCAGGCCGTTGAGCTGCAGCAACATGTTTACTAGATGTGGGCTCCACTGGGTCTGGTTATATTAAAGAGGGGGGAAAAAAGGAGCTAATAATTCACTTATGTATTATAAATGCAACATATTTGTTCGTGGATACATGGAAGTTGCTACAAATGACCAAACTTTCACCAACTCACCACTATTTTAGCTTTCAACAAAAAAACAAATGACATAAAATGTAAATGGTTATATTTTTTGCTATAGATTAATAATGGAGACAATGCGGGAAAACGTATAAGTTGGAACCAAAAAAATTACTAGTTTTATTTAGAAGACATGGAAACAGGACGGATAATATCAGTAGTGCCCAGCACCCAGAACCCAGTCTCACTCTCACCAACACACTGAGTGGTTTGGCCCATTTATTCAGTATTTTACTCAAACATCTATTAACTTGAGACCTTGTGAAATCTTCAGTGTGGTGATAAACGTAAAGCAGAAAATGTTTTCCTTCTGCTCCTGTGAGAAAGGTGACGCAGAGTGCACATGTCCATTATAACTGATACTGTGTCCTGTGGCAATACCAGGTGGGACAGGTTTACACAGATAAAACAGAACTGGGTCAGTGAAGGCATATCAACGTCACTGTCGCTTTGTGCTTGCTCATGGTGGGAACTGTTGGGTCTCTGTAAATAATACTATTAAGAGTAACATTACGGTCTAGACCTGCTCTATAGTGCCCTGAGATAACGTCTGTTATGATTTGGGGCTATATAAATAAAATTGAATTGAATTGATACGGATGACAAAAAAATAGGTCATTGGTCATGGACATGTATGGACATGTTTACAGTAAAGACACAAATCAAACTATATATATATATATATATATATATATGTTTTTTTTAGTAAGTTACAAGTGTTATTGTTAGCAGTTGAATTTTTTTAGATTTTATTACATTAAATTGAATTTTTATTTTATTTTTTATCCTTTTCAACTTGAATGTGGATGTTAGCTGCTGAATTTTTTTTTTTCTCCATTTCAACTAGTTACAAGTGTTAAATGTCAAGGTTAGCAGATTAATTTTATTTAATTTTATTTTAACTTATGTTGTTTACTTTTTAAGTAAAGCTGACCCAAGCGTTTATCAGGGTTATCTGCTGTGGTTGAGTAGCCAAAACAAAAAAATTGGTATTAATATGAACTTTTCCACACAAGTAACACAGCTGCTGCAAATATTGATCACTTGAAATGTTACTATACTGTTTGGCATGGCGAAATATTGACAGTAGGTAACTTTGGGTTCCTTTGCTGCTGTCACCTGCAGGTACCAGAATCATCTACGACAGGAAGTTCCTCCTGCAGTGTCGGACATCTCCTCTGACTCGTACGCCTCCCAAACTGCCCGACATCCCAGGAGTGACCAGGCCGCTCAAACCCGACTCCTCCAGCAACACAAACCAGCATGAGCAGACACCCAGAAATGACTCCAACCACAACCTGCATTCAGAGGAGAGCACAGGTAAATGTGTCGGTATATTTCAAATGTGGACGAGAGAGATGAGCTGCAATCCTTCCCCCTGTACTCAACTGCAATGTTTTTTCTTTTTCTAGAAGATTCCCAGTTTGAAATGGACATCTGAAGAGAGTCAGCTACAAGGATACAAGTGATTCCTAACGTTGTCATCGCTTTTTTGTTTACTGGGGTAAAAATGCATCACTTGCAATGAGAAGCCTAGTTTTACTAAACTGTAATCTTTTAGTTCTGAAAACAAGGTAGTATTTTTTTGTAATGCTTAATATGTGTTAAAATGTTGTACTCTTATAAAACAACACTAACTGATGCATAAAATAGTTTTTTTTACTTTGATGGCACTTTGACATATTTGTCAAGTAAGTCAAAGTCTTAAATGGTTAAAATTAAACCATTAATATTTGACATGATTTGACTCATTTGATGACTTTAACACATCTTTAAAATATTCAGTGTTGTCCAAATAAGTTACAGAAATTATCGAGCTGTACTGTGTAAAGGAACAGTCTTAGAGCTGCCAATATTTTTGGGAAATGTGATGTTTATACATGCTGCAGTAATTGATTCTCAATGCTGCCACTTGGGGGCAGCAGAAACACTGTAAACGCAACACTGACATGTTAAAGTTAGAGGTCATGAAAACACTTAAAAGATAGGTTCACACATTTTCACATATTGTCTACAAACAACACTCAGGCACCCATATTTTACCAGGTGTTACTTATAACTTATGACATGAATGATGACTGTTCCATTTAAGTATCTCAGTAAGCCTTGCCAGTGAGCCAGCATGCGCAACACCGCTTTGCACACCTAAATGGAATGCAGTTGTTATTGATTTTATTAATTACACTTGTGCTTTTCCTGCTAAAACAAGTCTAAATGTGTGCTGTGAAAAAGGTCTATGTCTTATGACATTATCATTGCCTAGGTTTATGATCACAAATCTTTTTTTAACCTGAAATGAGCTGCTTAAACTCTTGTATAAACACTGTAATAAAAACCATCAAACACTTTGTTCAAGATAAAAAATAATTTATTGTATTACATAGCAAATATACAAATGGGTCAATGTGACCCAAACATCTCAATAAAGTTAAAGCGCTTACATTATTCTGACGTTTACACAGGTCATTTCAATGGCATTAAAAGATTCTGTCTTCAGGCATAAAAAGAACAGTTTGTATGTAAGACCTCTCGCGTGCGACTGTTTTTATGAATCTTATACTGTATAGTGCTTCAGTTGGTGACCATATTGTGCTTTTGTCTTGATCTTGTTTCATCTTGACTGGATCAATCCCTTACCATGATCAACCCTTATAAACTTGAATAATAGCTCGTCCTAAAACACAACTTAGGAAACCTAATCTCCTACAAAAAGTACAGTAAGTAACAATAACTATATTTTATAATCATTTTATAAATCCATAATTTAGAAAGCTGTGTCCTAGTTCCCTTCATTCATGTCCTGCATCGCAGCAGCTGCCTCTGTCCAAGTGTCAAACTGGACATCTCTGTAAAGTGCCTGTGGACATGGGTCCACTTTGTGCCTCTGAGTTGCTCAGGTCTGTGGCTGTAGACTCTTCCGGGCCTACGGCTCAATGGCTCAAGTCTTTCTGGCCTTTAACCAAAAGGCTTTCAGGACTTTTGCTCAGTGGCAGCCGCACTCCTCCACCACCATGTTCTCATGATGCCTCATGACCATCTTCCCGTTCTCGTAGTACAACATGGAAAGCGGTGCCAGGCGTGTTGGCACACAGGACACACATGGCACCTTGTCTGGGTGATGAAGTTTCAGCAGGCTCTGGAGAGAAAGAGAAAACATTTCTTGATTAGAACACATCTTCAAATAGGGTATATGCTGTTGCAGCAAATGCTGCACAATAAAAGTAAAGGAGTTTGTCTTGGTGACAAATTTCTTACCTGCATGTATGCATGGTTGGTTGGGGTGAAGGTCTCATCTACTGGTGTAGGACAGCTCCCTTCACAGCGATGGGCATTGTACCATTTGGGATAGACAATCCACTCGCTCCACCCGATCTTCTCAAAGTCCACCCACATGTCCACCTTCCTGCAGAGAGGACCCTTCTCCTCCTGCTCTGTGGGCTTGTCGGCAGGAGCAGCTCCAGCCACTCTCTGTCTATGCTGCTTGGTCTGGTGGTGCCTCTTGGCCCTGTGGCTCCTCGTCTTGGAACCAGAGCCAGCCGTCACTCGCTCCCTGTCCAGACTGACGTACTTGGAGTGCTCTGCTGTGTGGATGAGTGTTGGCATTCGCTGGCCATTTGGGGTCTGCCTCGAGAAGACCACCATCATGACAGAGTCAGCTGTAGGGTGCTGGACTCCCTCCTGCTCTTGCTCCTGCTCTTCTTCTTCTGCCACCTCAGCCTCATCCTCCTCCGTCCTCTGTGCGGAGTGCTCCTGCTGCAGCCAGCGACTGAGCATCTCTGTCATGTTGAACACCTTCCAGGAGGAGGGGGAGACCATCAAACCGGGATGAGCTCTCAGGCGGCCCAGGAACAGTCTGTTCTCTGGGCAGTGCATGCCAGAGCACCGGTCTTTGTGGGAGTGGTAGATGTCCACTGAGGCTCGGGAAGACTCTGTGAAGGCAGGGAGGCGGATGCGAAGTTCAGCCAGTTGGACGTTGTCGCTTGCGGACATGGATGACATGTCAAAGGTGACAGACCACCTCTTGCCAATCTGCTGGCAGCCTGAAAGAGATAAGAGTGAGAAAGAAAACTGGTTAGCATTGACTTGTATAAGAGAAGGCTAACACACTTGTCATTTGACTTTGAGCTTGCCAGCAAGACCAATTTCTCATGCATGTGAATGATGTTTACATCCCTTAAGTCATAGAGCGCTCCCTTATATTTTAAATACAATAATATACAGCCCATGTGCACTGCATGCCATTATAGGTCAAATTGCACAGCCACGCCATAATACCAAACTCTATTCAAAAACAATGTGTTTTCTGATGTTGAATACTCACTCTTAGCGACAAGGCTGATCACAGAGTCGAGGTTGTCATCCGGCCCAGTGTGGCTCACGCTGGCAGCTGGAGTCCTAGCCCGGTCCTCGGTCAGCATAGTCCGGTAGAGCTGCATCATGTAGAGGGGCAGCCTGCTGGCCCTCTGCCGCTGCTCGGTGCGTCTGGAGCCGCCGCTCATCCCACGGAGCAGTGCGCCAGGGTGCATCCCAGGAAAGGGCTGCAGGGCGAGACCCAGAGCCAAATCCAGCAGAAGAAGAAGCGCAAAAGAGAAATCTACAGCTAGTCCCTTCATAATTCCCAAGTGTACTGTTGTCTCTTCTACGGGTAGATTCCAAATGCTGCAGGTGAGTTGCTGAGACCCGGATTTATAATCACACACCTCTCTCCTGACGTCCTTTGAAGAGATCTGTCAAGCCGCAGATGGCTGAAGGGCGTGTGTGACCCACGGTAGCGCTCAAAGACTTTATGTGACAAGGTCGTAGTGTATCGAAACCAATTGGTCTTTTTAGTGGCAGAGGTGTGAAACTGTAAAAGCCCACTGATTGTTGTTGATTTGTATATTAGAGATCTCTTTGATAAGAAGTCATGACAATAATATTAGTTAAGGAGATTACGAGCTGCACAATGCTGTGATTAATGGGTAGGGCAACAAGGGAGTTAATCAGAAATTACTTTCTGTAACGCAGGTTGGAAAGTTAAGGTCAATATTTGACACAACTCTAATGCAGAAAAATGTATATTTTCCATGTTGCATTTTAATTATTGGTTATTTTTTTTATTGACTAGATTTTTGCTACATCATCTTATTACTTTTGAAAAGTTACGATCGTGATAGTTCTATTGAGCATGTTCTTACGTTCTCTTTAATAGTTTTAGGACTAATTAAATATGAATAAATAGAATAACCTGAACAGGAGCACAGTTTCAATCAATAAATGATCAATAATAAATAAAGATAAAACATATCAATAAACATTATTATGCCACATAAGAAAAATAAGTGAAATGTCAGGACATTTCTTAAAGAAGTGGACATTTCTTTCTAACTTCTTCTTTCTGTAAATAAACTTTTTTAAAGAAAATTCAGTAATGTTCTTATGGAGCGAATGACCACATTTTTATTCCTACACATAGTTATTTACTGATCAGCAAATCAATGCTTCGGTTAGTTTGGTAAGAATCAACAATTCTGGACAGCTTCAATGAAAAGAGTTCATGCAACACCACCTGAGTCTAAAAACTGCTCATGCTAATTGGCAGCAGCATTAAAGGGACCATAATGACGCCAGACGCGCCAGCTGATCGCTGCCCATTCATAAGTCAAGGTGCACACTTGAGTTCAAAAGAGAGAAGAAACAGCTGATGGCCAACTACAAAGCTTTGATTCTTTTTGATGAGCATTATGTGAAAAGAATCAAAAAACGTAAGAAAAGGTGCCATTAGTGTTGAATTAGTCTTGTTCTTTATTGTCACAACCTCAACCGATGTGATGTGAGTGTTTTGAACTATAATTTGGTGCACGTTTTAGGTGATTGGAATTAAAGTACAAAAGATTCAACCTAATTTAAAAAAAATAAAGTATTATGTCACTCAATCACTATTGTGAATTAATAAAATGAAGCGACATCACCAAATTGTAACGCCATGTGTATTGTTAGTAGTGTATATTTTAATCTATATACGATATATATATCTATATATTTTCAATACGTTTAAGTGTACCAGAAGCAAAATTGTACCTGCAAGGTCGTGGCTACATTTGAGGTCAATGATTGTCAAATTGTAAAACAAAAAGGAACTAAACTGAATATAAAGTTAAATATTTATCAGTGAGGTATAGGCAACCTTCCACCGCCGGATCAGCAGATCCACATGGCAAAACAGCTGCGCTTCTTCCAGACCACATCCTCACATATCTGGGAATGAGGGAGAACCGAGAACGTTGTTAGTTTTACTTATGGGTACTGTTTTAAAAGAAAATGCAACAATACAAGACTAATAAACCTAATTCGTTCCGTGCGTAATGCGCAAAACCTATCCAGAATGCGCACGGCCTAATCACCTGCACGTAAAGCACTGAAACATCTGCAGCTGAAGCAAATCAGTCTAAAGAGGAGAGGCACACATTTTGCGAGCAATCGCTGCTTTCCCGTCAAGTTTCCTCTCGCAGCAGCAGATTCACACGCCGCTGCGTGTAGCTTGCAGCATGCTCTCTGTCTCATGAAACACACGACAGTACACTAAATCACCAACTGCCAAAAACATTAATGACTGCATCTGAGAAATAACAGGTGTGTGGTGAGATTCCCTCAAACGTGACCTTTATGAAATGACATAGGCCTAAACGAAAAAAAATAATAATTTTATTAGCCACACTTTTAAACATGCGTGGTTAGGAAAATACCGCTAAATGACATCCCTTACTAAATAAATAAAAAACCAAATATATGTAACAATATACAATAAAATATACAATAAACAACATTGTTAAAATAAAGGAAGGAATAATTAATTGAACTGCATTACATTAACAGATTAGATTTATTTTATGCTTGGTAACGGAAGCTGAGTGGTCCGTCTGATCGCACGCGCACCTGCAGCAGTGGAAGCTGATAAAAGCGTTCCCTCTCAGCTGACGCTGTTTGTCCCGATGAGTCGAGCGGGCCGGTATGGACTTACGCCAGATAATTTGTTGTTCGATTTTTCTGACAAGTCTGAGAATTTCCCGAGGTAAAACATCTTCTGTATGCTTTTTTGTTTTCTTTTAAAGCGGCGTTTTGACATTTTCTTTAGAACTAAACATGAACGAGGCAATATGGCGTTCATTTCTGGAGTTCAGGGTTACAAGCTTTATTGGAGTTCGAATGCAAGTCACTCAGTTTCAATAATCCAAACAAAACGTTTATATATGACGGTTCAATAGTTAAAACTAGATTATTTTACATGGGTAATATTGGGCACTTACAAGGCAAATAAGTACCTGCAAAAACACCAAACTAGACCCATGCTATTGTGCTTTTTAGCTAACTTTCCGACCATGTGCAAGTGCCTATCACACCAGTCCTCCTGTTTGCCCTTTTGAGGCCTAGTGTGACCTTTTGGGATGAGTTCAACACAAGACCTTATGGGTCTTTCTTATCCATGGTTTTTCTTATACTTCAATATTAATTTGGTTGGCTACATGGAGCTTTTCTTGTCAATCTAGAATTAAGTGCTAATGAAATAAATGCACCATTATTTAACAGTTCTGTTTAAATTTAGCTTGATATCTACTAGATTTTTGAAAATCCTGAACTTTGTCCACTTCAGGTTTTTTTTTTTTTTTTTTTGGTCTTGTTTTTTTAAAACCCACACTGTCACACACCTGAGCTGTGTCAAGAAACTTGGTTCAGCAGGATTTGTCATGGTTTGCTGTTATTGTCGAGCAAATGAAACATCAGGTTCTGGCTGCTTGATAACTTTGTTCAATTACATTTTTCTGTCTATAGTTGTGAAATATTGCTTGGCTTTAAGTTACTGTGTTGCTCCAGCTCAAAATGCAAGCAAATCACAGGCAGAATGGTGAAGGAATGCAGAATAAAGTGTTTACAACCTTTTCTGTTCTTTTTTTGCAATGTCTTTGATCTAAAAAGGGGTGTCTAATTTTAAATTCTGCAATTCGTCCCTTCTGAGACTTGGACTTGGTCGTATTTTCTACGCCTTCATCTTTGTAGTTTCTCCTACTGTCTGTCTCTGTCTTTGTATGTTTGTAGGTCAAATTTTGGGATGCCATCAAGGCCAGTGGCAGTGTGATGATGGAAGCTGTATCCCTAATGTCTGGAGATGTGATGGAGATGGAGACTGTCTGGATGGATCTGATGAAATGGATTGCACTGGTAGGTATACTTCCCTGTGCAAAATAATTGTTCTGGGAAAAAATAAATTGTCCAAATTATTCAAGATTACTCTATTTTCAAACCAAATTTAACAACAGAATGAGCAGCAATAACAGCAGATTAAATTGTATTTCACATTTTAGTAAGCAAGCTGCTTCACAGTAACAACAACCAAAAGGCACAAAGTTGTACAAGATGGTAGAAGCAAAGACCATTTTCCACAGTTAACTGTTGATTTGAGTCATGTGTACAATTTTCCATGATAACATGCAAGGTTTTATTGTGGAGTCACAAAATGTTAAGGATCATCATGTTACCAGTGTTTGGTTGTGTTGATTCAAAGGGCAGTCAGTATACGAGAAAAGTACTTCAAACAAGTAAAATTATGTTGTGCAGAACTTTTGTACCTAAAGAGAAAATATGGGTAGAATGAAAGAAAAATGAAATGTAAACCCTTTGTGTGTTGCTTTTCAATACATTCTGTCTTCCCATTATATGCATGGTATCTTGCTTTCTTCCCTGTAGCGCTCCCAGGCTCTCATGAATGTCCGCCGGGTCAGTTTCCTTGTGTGGACTCTGTTGGCTGTGTTGACACATCGGCCCGCTGTGACGGACAAAACCAGTGTCCCACCGGCTCTGATGAAGAGAACTGTATGGTTACTGAGGGCTGTTTGGACTCGGACTGGACCTGTCGAAACCACATCTGTATCCCCAAAGAGCTGCGCTGCAACGGGCTGAATGACTGCCTGGACAACTCTGACGAAGAGGACTGTGGTGAGAAAGATGGAGGGTTGAATGCTTGTGAGAAGCATGTGTTAACGGTGTCCGAGTCAATGTCAAAACATATGACAGAACCAGGTGGCCCCAAACTCAGGCTAGGTAATGAGAAACAGCTAAATGGGTAAAAGTACTAGTGTCTGTTCTCTTACAGGTCTGTGTGGCGAGGACGGCATACGGTGTCCTGAGGGGACGTGTCTGTCTGCTGAAGAGAGATGTGATGGGCAGCTTCACTGCTCAGATGGCAGTGATGAGCCCATAACCTGCGGTAGGTTAGTGAATGACAATGATGGAAAATGCTGCAACAAAGTGCCCGATACTTCGCTGCAGCTGTTATCAATCTCAAAAGAATGTTTCTGGCGCGTGTGTTTCAGTAATGCTAAGCCTTATTGCACCACCTGCAGGTCGTATTTGCTCTATGAACAACGGTGGCTGTAGCCATGTGTGTGTCGATGAAGCCTGGGGAGCTCTGTGTGCCTGTCCTGTTGGATATAAGCTCTCTCTCAATGGCGCAATCTGCGAAGGTGTGTGGGGCATGAAAATAACACACTATTCACTTTTCAATTTTTTTGTTGGGTAATTGACTGCCCTGCCCCTTTGCATTACCATCCTGGACCCCTCACCCTCTCTTCTATTAGCAAACGGATAAGATTAAAGAGCATGTTGAGTTTTCAGAAGAAGCTTCCTTTTGCAGCTGTATAATCATCTTAGGTGGTCTGTTTTTGATACACAGCTCCTCCTTATGAAGCTAAAACCCACTCTCTCTCTCTCTCCTCAGATTTGGATGAATGTGCCCCACCCTTTGCTCCCTGCATGCATCACTGCACTAACACCATCGGATCCTACTTTTGCCACTGCAGAGAAGGCTTCAAACTGAGTGGAAGCTCCACATGTCTAGTAACAGGTAATAAGGCAGGGTTTTCCCTGTTTATCCAAATGTAAGGTACACATAATCAACATACACATGTCAGGGCCTGTTAATGGGTCCTCTGATGTGGCCAAGCTAATGACAAAAGCAAGAAAGAAAAGGTCAAAGATGGAACATGAAATACAAATGATCGAGAAGGTTACATCAAAACATCGTTACCTGAAATGTTGGCAATAAAAGGATGATGCGAATGTCAAATATTAAATGAGTATTGCATAGTTATCCATGTTCTATTGACTGTCCAAATATAGTCAGTGATTTTTGTTTTTGATTTTTTTTTTTTTGTGTGTGAATTTATTAACTTGGCAACTTTCTATACTTGGTAAAATGTGAGGTAATTCTTCATGTCAGTAATTGAGGGATAGACAGGAAGTCAAACTTACTCCAATCCAAATATTCACACTAACTGCACCCTTCTTTCTGAATCTATCAATGTGTCCAGGTAATGCTACCAGTTTGCTAACAGTGCAGAGGAAATCTATTGGGCTGTTGAATGTGAAGTCTCAGCAGTTTGAAGTTATCCAGACTCCGGTGTTTGACTTGGTGGCCTTGACTTTTGACATTGGCCGAAGCTGGTGCTATTGGGCTGACAACCATGGCAGCCTTTACAAAAGTGATGGACAGCACAGCTGGACAATCTATACTGGTTAGTTGACCCAGTAGAGGTTTATATACAGTATGGATGTTGTATGAAGTGACTGAAGCAAGAGAGCATCTGATTAGCTTGGCTTTAACACGCATGTAAAAAAGTTATGGCATCTTTTTCTTTTTAATAGTCTGCTGGTTTCCAACCTTTTTCTTCTTAGAAATATACAGTGCCTAGTGCACAATGTTTCATCCATCTAATCAAACTTAACACTTTTAAATATGATATTTTGCACAAAGCAGCAGACTGTGTGACCCATTATGGAATCCATTTGCTCCATTCAAATTTGAACCCCAACTGCAGAAGAAAAAGCAACATTTCTAAACAAAAATGTCCCTAATTTTGTTAACAGGAGAGCCTGGAATCAAGGGTCTAGCATGTGATTGGCTGAATGGAAACCTGTTCTGGACCAATCAGAAGACGGGGGCAATCTACATGCAGGCAGCTGATGGGAAAAGTCACACTACTCTGCTGAGAAAAAACATCAGCCCATCAGAGTTGGTGCTTGTACCCCTGGAGAGGTTGTCTTAACTTTTATTCTGTCTGCTACATAGGATTTAAATTGATTAAAAATAGTTTAAATGAGATTACTTTAATGTTGTTAAATGATAACGCTGGTCTCAGTGAATGGTAAATCCACTTTCTTTGTCTCGTTACTCTGGATAAAAAGTTAGTATTTATACAGTATATGGAACCTGAGCTGTTAAATGTTCTGTTCTCGTCACACATGAAAATCCTGCCATCACGAATGCACCTAAAGAGATGATGATACGCTGCTGGGTAGTGCTTATTCAGATTCTGTCTCTGCCTCCCAGCTTGATGTTCTGGATCAACGCTGGCCACGGGGACAGAGTGACGATGGAGAAGTCATGGATGGATGGGTCAGAAAGAAGCTCTCTGACTGTGCTCACCGCTCAGTCTGCTCACGGCCTCACCGCTGATGTTGCTGCCAGGAGGCTGTACTGGATCAGTGACTTCAAGAAGGTGAGTTGAGGAAAGAAACGAGCAGTAGAATTTGACACATTGGAGTATATTAGTTAAATGAATTATGATGTTGTATACAGAATTATAATGCATAATATGCCTTTTTCACAGCAGACATTTTGACTTGTCAGAAAAGCACAGGTGTTACTAAGAACATTAATGATGGCTCTGTTCTATTCAAGTGTCCCAGTGAGCCAGCAGGCACAGTACTAGGACCCTGAAACTGAAGCAGCTAAATGGAATTCATTTTTGTTACATAAATCACTGGAAAAATACGCTGTCTTTGCTGTTAAACTGACAATGAAATGCACAGTTAATGTGTAGACATGTATTTGGTGACTGGACAAGGTTGAAGGACAACTAGAAATGTGCATAGAACAAAATGTCATTGACGGCTCCAGTTAGACAACAGTTGTCAGCAGTAGAGCTTTGATTGAGGTAGAATGAATCTATTTGGTTCAGTACAAACTCATAGGAGCCAAAAAAAAGAAAATATGAAGTTGGTGTTCTGCTACTAGCTGCAGTATATTGCTAGCTAGTTAGCCTAGATATTTTTCCAAATTTCAAACTTGCCATAGTAGCAGTGTTCCAGTATTTTTACACTGAATATATTTAAATTTTGATACTTTGGGGCAAACAATTTACTGTCAGTACATGATTTAGTATTTCTTCACCTTTTTTTTTTTTTTTTTTTTCTGGCAGTGTCAAATTTTGTCAGCGTGAAAAGATCTTCATGTTGGTTCATTTATTTCTAAGGTCATGAATGAATGGATTATAGGGTAGAGAAATCACTTAATTCCATTGGCATGAGTTGATCCATTCTGCAGTGAACATGAACTTATTTGATTCAGTCTATAGAGACGGTGAAGGTGGATGGGACTGGCCGTTACTCCTTCACCGGGCTGTTCAACAGGAGACCGGCTCTCGGCCTGGCTGTGTTTGAAAGTTCATTCTACTGGGTGGATGACGCAGGACTGTGGCAGGTTTCACAGAACCAACCAAAACAGAAGAAATTCATCTGGAAAGCTGCACTGCCAATATTGGCTGTTTACCATGAGCTACAGCAGCCTCAAGGTACTAATTGGAACAATAGATTTAATGGTAATGCAACATGCTTGTTAATTGCTCTTTTATGTGCAAACTACCCAGCTATATACATGTTTAATACAATACTTGCTTTGTCCTTGAGGAGTATTGTTTCAATCATTTTAAAACTGATTGTTTTACATTGATGTGTATAACTTAAACTGCACAAAATGTATTTGAATACTTTCACAAACCAGTATAAGAACACCTTTCATCATAGTTTCTTTCACACCTAATAGTACTCATAGCATGTAAAAATATCTTGTTTTGTCGTCATCCATCAGGTTCTTCTGCATGTATAAAGAGTCCATGTGAGCTCTGCCAGCTAACTAAAGGCAACCCTGTGGGATTCACCTGTGCTTGTCCAGACACCAAAGTTCTGTTGCCTGATGGGACATGTGAATGTAGGTTTACAATAACTGCCCCCCCCCCCCAATAAGATAAGTAACATAACTTGTATTTGATCCTTCTGAAATTCTTTGTTTTTCAAACAGGGGCCCAAACTCACCTAGAGAGAAGCGCTTGTCTTGTTACAGCAACTTACCCTTTTATGGTCTATAAGAAATTGTCATTTTTGGTTCCAAAATCTCAGTTTAGGAAATGTGTAAAAACCTTGTCAAACAAAAAAAATGGAGAGATGGAGATATAAATAAATAAATAAATAGCCTCATCTGTCCTTTAAAATGTTGTTTCCCCTGTCACAGATTGTCTCTGTCCATTATGAGATTAACAGCCATTTTCTCTAGTCCTTTTATAACTCTGTAAACATGAGGGCATCATTAAGGAATCTCTTTTGTCCCACAGATCCAAGGTTTATATATGCTACCATTACCAACATCAGCCTGTTGGAGTTTAGAGGAAGAGAGTCCTCTAAAATCCAGCTGTTTACCACTGACAACGGCATCCTGTCATTTGATCTGGACTGGTACAGAGACTGGCTGTACTGGGCAAACCAAACTGGCCATATCCAACGTACCGGTCTAACCCAGGTCAAGACTGAGATGGTCCCAACACCTTTGCCAGGTAAATGCTTTGAGTTTCCCTTGGCTTGTACAGACATACAACTAATGTTGCTATCGTAGTGGAGCTGAGAAAGCAATATTCACCGTATTATCACTAAATAACAATTATGCAAATAGACTAATAATTTAATTCATCAAGCAAATATACAGTATATTTCCTAGTTCCAGCTTCTCAAATGTCATGATTTCTGTTTTATATCATTGTAAATTGTTGGTTGGACGAAACAAGCAATTTGAGGACACAAGTGTGGGTTCTTATGATGAGCATTTTTCTCTATTTTCTCACTGTGTATAGATTGAAAGATTAATTAATAAAAACAATATTGATAGATGAATTGTCAATGAAAATTGTTAGTTTCAGCTCTACTTTATAGTCGAGTGTAGGCCATAAACAAACTGGCTACTCGGCCAAGTTATAGCTGTCTGCACACTTTCTATCGACTCTTTTTTTTTTTCTTTTGTAGTTTGTCTGATAAAAGTAGACCAGAGGAGAGGGAACCTTTATTGGGTGTCATGTGACCTAAACACCATCGGCACCACCACAGCCGACAATCGATACCCACAGCAGCTATACCACACAACAAAGGAGATTCGAGACCTCTATGTGGACTGGCTGAGGGGTAGCATCCTGTGGCTGGAGGAAGAACGAATCCTCACCATGAGCATGATGGGAGGCAAAGCCAAAGAGCTGCTGCACTTAGCAGGAGGAGTCAGGGGGAAGGTCGCCTTCGACCAAAGGGCTAATAGTCTACTCTGGAACTCAAAAACAGCAGGTCAGTCACATCCGTAGATCAGGGTGATAAAATGTTGTTTCTCATGCTCAAATGTCTCTGGTGAGACATAAGAGTTCGAAGCAATGAGAGTGTTGGCAAAGACCTGAAATAAAGTGGTACGTGTTTTAGAGGATGAAGTGCGCATTATGGAGCAAGACATTGGTATATTTTTCTAGAGTAGCCTTAACTTCTCCAAGAACAATGCATTTCAAGGCATTTTGTATTGCTGTAGTGCATGCAACTGCTACATCTAATTAACTGAATTTAACTGGGGCCCAGTTACTTAAAAAAAACCCCATAAAAGA
Organism: Maccullochella peelii; assembly: GCA_002120245.1. Classification (NCBI taxonomy): domain Eukaryota; kingdom Metazoa; phylum Chordata; class Actinopteri; order Centrarchiformes; family Percichthyidae; genus Maccullochella; species Maccullochella peelii. The sequence goes on from LKNJ01002633.1 coordinate 55,141, forward strand.
TTACTTGCACGCTTTAATCATGTCTTTGGTTTTTTGCTGTTAGAATTTTATCCATATAAAAATGATTACGTTTGCTGTGATCCTGCAGCAATAAGAGCTCACAGTGCATTCACAATCTTTGGTTAGGTTGTGATCAGTTTAGGGACTGTAATAATGCTTTGAGTATCATACACAAAGTCTTTGAGAGTAAATCTTAATTTTGCAGCCCATATTTCCACAGTACAGACCTGTTGAATGAGTTATGGGTCTCACTCTTTTTTTACAGGTTTGACAACAATGAGTTTGCTGCAGGAGAGAAGCCACCAAGCTGGCAGAAGATGGAATATTTCGGGCTCAATCATGGCTGCCTTCGAGCCCTTCCTGTTGTCCCTTTCTGATGATGTCGTGACTCTGTGGAACCGGCGTGATGGGAGCCCCATCCAAGACATGACTGTGCGAGGTCGTGTGTTCAGTGTAATCCCTGCACTCAGGGACATCCGTACAGGTCAGACAAAGTTTTAATCTGTTAGAGGAAATAAACAAATTTATACAGATACACTGTTACTTATTAATTAAACATTATTTTGCTTGCTCTGAATTGGGTTATGGTTTGAATAGTTTATTTTATTTTTTTTTGTCCTGGATTTTCTGTGCAAGTTTCTGTTTGTGGAGCTTAGTCTGTCCGTCAATCCGTGGTGGCCATCGTGGCTCATGTTAGCTGCACAGTTAAACCTCTTTCTGTTCTAAAACTAGAAATATAGAATAGCACTTGTGAAGTACAGGTTTTTTCTCAAAGAACCAGCTTACAGCAAGAGTTTTTAAAAGCACATTGAAAGGCTTCTCTGATTCAGTAAAGAGTTGATCATATTGGCTTAACAATTTGTGGTAGAGGGCATTTATATGAAATTCAGATTTTTACTGTGACATAGTTTAAATTTTCTCAAATCTATTATGACTTTCTGTAGTCCCTGACACTCAAGTCTGCAATGAACCCTCTGTGCTGTGCCGACACACATCGGTCTGCCTCTCACAAGCCCAGCTGTGTGATGGGAAAAAGGACTGCCCTGATGGAGATGATGAGGATTTTTGTGTAACCACGTGTCCATCGAAAGGTAAAGTATCAATATCACAAATTGACATATTTGTTGGAATGGGCAGAGCAGTTCTAAAATCACGCGAGGATTAAAAATGTTCACCACTGACTTGACGGATAACTTGAGTTTCCCAGCTTTGAGTTATGTTTTTATTTTCTGTCTTAATTTCCAATTTTAGAGGATTTCAAGTGCATGGACCATAGGAGTTGTATCTCCCAGAATCTCGTTTGTGACGGTCGTTCTCATTGCCACGATGGCTCAGATGAGGTTGACTGTCCGACAGTAGCTTCTCCTGCAGCTCGGGCAAACGTCCTGAAATGTCGCACCGGCTCAAAGCCATGTAAAGACGGCACAGAGTGTATTTTATATAGCCACGTGTGTGACGGGGAAAAAGACTGTCGGGATGGATCAGATGAACAGGGATGTGGTGAGTTTTCTAAAACAGTCTCACTACAGTGGGGATTGCTGATGCAATATTGTTCTAATGAGGAAAGAAACATTTCCAGTTAAGTTTGTGGCTATGTAATATAATATTTGACAAATACTAATTTCTAACTCTATTTGGTTTACATTTACTATGTGACTACTACTGTAACTTGTCACAGAGCAAACCATGACTCCAACAAAACCAAACATGGATCCGTCAAATGAAATGCCACCTGCTACCAAAGCTCCTGTGCCGGCCTGCAGCAGCCCCTCTGTGCTCTGTCCCCATTCTTCTGCTCACCTCTGCATTTCTCCAAGCCAGTTTTGTAACGGCCGTGAAGACTGTCCCGATGGCTTTGATGAACAGAACTGTTTGAAAAGATGTCCGTCAGAAAGTAAGCCTTGAATGTGGAGTTTGTGTTCTCCTAATTCCAAATGTTTTCGATTTCCCTGGTCTCAAATGTTACTTTGAAAATTAATCGTGCTAAACCAATTCTTTCAAAGTGTCCTGAAAGCTTAACTTGTTCTCCATAATTTCTGTCTAGACGACTTCCGCTGCAAGGACCGTCGGAGCTGCGTCTCCAAGAGTCTGGTTTGTGACGGCCGCTATCATTGCTACGATGGCTCAGATGAGGTCGACTGTCCGAGCGTAACTCCTCCTGCAGCTCAGGCAAACACCCTGAAGTGTCGCATGGGCTCAAAGCCATGTACAGATGGCACAGAGTGTGTTTTATACAGCCACGTATGTGATGGAGAAAGAGACTGCCGGGATGGATCAGATGAAGAAGGATGTGGTGAGTGTTCATTCAAAGGTTGCTTTTACAAAGGTAATGGATGTAAAAGGGCTTCGTAGAGAAGCACACTTTGTTGTTTCTGATAACATAACAATTTGACAATATCTTGATGTTTTGATATGAAACTTGACACTTCTCCAACTAACTCATGTATAATTTTTCTAGATGCTGCAGACACTGCCACTACCGTGATTTCAGAAAAGCTCCACTTAAATCAATCTCCTGCACCCATCGAGCCATTTACTGAACCTCCCACCAAGCCATCCTGCACCAGCCCATCAATTCTGTGTCCAGATTCTTCTTTATGCATCAACCCAAAACAGCTTTGTGATGGAAGAAAAGACTGCCCTGATGGATCTGATGAGAACTGTGTGAAAAGATGCCCTTACAAGAGTAAGAGATTAAGTTATTCTATTTGGTTCTTTGAAATTGAGTTTCAAACAAATATGTCACTGTGGACAAGGAGTGGCGTGAACCAACATGACAAGCTGAATACNTTTTCTGTAAATTTGAAGTATTCAGGGAAAACCTGATACAATTCCACTCATGTCTTTGAATATTCTTTTACCCTCCATAGCTGACTTCCGCTGCAAGGACCGTCGGAGCTGCGTTTCCAAGAGTCTGGTTTGTGACGGCCGCTCTCATTGCCACGATGGCTCAGATGAGGTCGACTGTCCGAGCATAACTCCTCCTGCAGCTCAGGAAAACACCCTGAAGTGTCGCATGGGCTCCAGACTGTGTCGAGATGGCACGGAATGTGTTCTCTTCAGTCATGTTTGTGATGGAGAGAGAGACTGCCGGGATGGATCAGACGAAGAAGGATGTGGTGAGTTTCTGTGCAAATGTTCTGGTAATTATTATTAATGTAATCATATGGCAAAGATATTTTGATGTTTTAAAATGTACGTTTAATCTTCAACTTACTCTTAATCAATTTTTAGATTTCAGCAAGAGTTTACCTGTCCAACCGTTTACTGAGCCTCCCACCAAGCCATCCTGCACCAGCCCTTCAGTTCGGTGTCCAGATTCATCTTTGTGCATCAACCCAACACAGTTTTGTGATGGAAAGAAAGACTGCCACGATGGATCTGATGAGAACTGTGTGAAAAGATGCCCTTACAAGAGTGAGTAGTCAGATTGTGAGCCGATTGAGACACAACCACACTGGACAAGTGGACAGTTATATTTTTGTAATATTGTTGCTTTTGTATTATGTTTGATATATTAAATGCCTTCCTCCTCAGCTGATTTTCTCTGCAAGGACCGTCGGAGCTGCGTCTCCAAGAGTCTGGTTTGTGACGGCCGCTATCATTGCCACGATGGCTCAGATGAGGTCGACTGTCCGAGCGTAACTCCTCCTGCAGCTCAGGCAAACACCCTGAAGTGTCGCATGGGCTCCAGACTGTGTCGAGATGGCACGGAATGTGTTCTCTTCAGTCATGTTTGTGATGGAGAGAGAGACTGCCGGGATGGATCAGACGAAGAATGTGGTGAGTTTCTGTGCAAATGTTGCTTTTATAAAGTGGAAAAAATGTGAAGATGCTTCCTAGACAAACACAATCTGCTGTGGTGAATGAAGCAGGCGGGTTTCTAGTGGCTTAAGTGGCTATATTCATTTGAATGAAAGATATATGAATGGTGATACAAGTATCATTTTCACATCAGTCATTTTTATAATCATTTTGAGAGGTTAGTATAAATAAGCAAGACTATTGCTGAGAGTCAAAGTTCAGAAATGGCAGTGATACCAGCAGCTTATGTTGGAGACTACTAGAAATCTTGGACCTTATGCTTATTTTTCTGGTATTTTTTCTGGTATTTTTTTTTCTGGCTCATTTTTCTCTAATTATTATTAATGTAATCATATGGCAAAGATATTTTGATGTTTTAAAATGTACGTTCAATCTTCAACTTACTCTTAATCAATTTTTAGATTTCAGCAAGAGTTTACCTGTCCAACCGTTTACTGAGCCTCCCACCAAGCCATCCTGCACCAGCCCTTCAGTTCGGTGTCCAGATTCATCTTTGTGCATCAACCCAACACAGTTTTGTGATGGAAAGAAAGACTGCCACGATGGATCTGATGAGAACTGTGTGAAAAGATGCCCTTACAAGAGTAAGAGATTAAGTTATTCTATTTGGTTCTTTGAAATTGAGTTTCCAACAAATATGTCACTGTGGACAAGGAGTGGCGTGAACCAACATGACAAGCTGAGTACTTTTTCTGTAAATTTGAAGTATTCAGGGAAAACCTGATACAATTCCACTCATGTCTTTGAATATTCTTTTACCCTCCATAGCTGACTTCCGCTGCAAGGACCGTCGGAGCTGCGTCTCCAAGAGTCTGGTTTGTGACGGCCGCTCTCATTGCCACGATGGCTCAGATGAGGTCGACTGTCCGAGCGTAACTCCCCCTGCAGCTCAGGAAAACACCCTGAAGTGTCGCATGGGCTCAAAGCCATGTACAGATGGCACAGAGTGTGTTTTATACAGCCACGTATGTGATGGAGAGAATGACTGCCGGGATGGATCAGATGAGCAGGGATGCCCAGAAACCTGCAAACAAGGTAATTTCACTTTTGAACTTTTGATTAAATCTGATGGACCCTGTTGAATTGTGACATAAAAGCAATGTTTTTGTAACCCATTATATAGACATTCATATTTTTTGCTGTATCCTATACACTGAGGAAAAAGCTAGATCACTAAACCAATAATAAAATCATGAAAGGAAAGAAACTACTTAACACTTGATACTTTCAATGAGTGCTTTGAAGATAAGCTGTTATGCTGTTTCATTCAAATAGTCATCCCTTTTATTTGCATTCCACCCCAGGTGAGTTTCAGTGCTCCCACGGAAATATGTGCATCCCTGAGGCTCAGGTGTGTGATGGGAGTTCGCAGTGTCGAGACCAGTCTGATGAACTGGACTGCAGGGAACGAACTAAGGGCTGCGAGCATCGCTGCGCCGACGGCAAGCGCTGCATCCCAAAGAAATTCCTGTGTGATGGAGAGAGAGACTGCGTGGATGGCACAGATGAGGTGGGCTGTGGTAAGTCTTCAGATCCAGTTTTCTATTATTAATTCACTGGTGGTAAGCTAATACATAATTCCTGCTGGCAATAAAAGCTTGAAAGCTGTGACGTATGTGTAGATATCTAATGGAATAAATTGAGTACAAACAAGTTTTTAACTTTCACATGGACATGGTCCTTTAGCCAACAGTCCTGCCAGTGAGTGCTACAACTTTTCAGTTTAACACGTAGTTTTCCCCTTTACAGACCCTGTTACTGCTGCAACAACAGAGGCTCCTGTTCTCTCTTCTGCATCAACTTGCATCACTCCTTCAGTTCTCTGTCCAGGTTCATCGCAGTGTATCTCTCAAAATCAGCTGTGTGACGGACGAAGAGACTGCCCTGATGGATTTGATGAAAACAACTGTGTGTTCCAGTGTAAAAACCCAAGTAAGTCTGAGTCCAGCGACGACCACAAGGCAAAGGTAGCAATAGTTTACGTATCCGGTAATGGTTGCATCGACTCGCTGTGGGAGAAAGTGCTCTAGTTTGAATCCTCTTGGACAATGAACACACTGCTCTGTGGGCCTCTTTGAAATCCTATGTAAAGGATTTCAGAGTAGCTCCACTGGTACATGAACTCATCCTTGTCTTCTTGCACATTAGATGACTTCTTGTGCAGCGACCGGAAGGCGTGTGTCGCCAGGATGGAAGTGTGTGACGGTCGTGCCCACTGTCCAGACAGCTCAGATGAGAAGCAGTGTCAATCAGCAGATACTACTGCTCCCTGTAAGCCAACAAGAAAAATCCTGTACAACTTATAAATGGCAAGAACATTTTGATAGGTCACAGAAGTTGTAGTTATTGCTAGGCAATGTACACTCATACTTCATGTGCTTGATGTGTAAAAGCATAGCACATTCCTAGTAACTACACATTTCTACCTAACATACAGTACATGGCAACCAACTTATACACCCTAGCAAGCCCACAACACCACCATAGCAACTCCTAATGTCTCCTACCAGAGTCAAAACAAGCAAGCAACCAATACACCACAGCATACCTTGCCAAACGCTGAGACTGCCATAGCAACCAGCTAGCAACACCCTAACAACCTACCTAAACTTGGCTATCGACACTCCAGCTGCCATCATAACAAACGCCTAGCAACTACACTACTAACCATTTAGCTGCACCTCAGAAAAGTCCAACCTAACCACTGAATTTTACTTAGCTGGCAAGCTCGCATAACTTCTCTTACATTATTTGTTAATCAAATTAAACAATCCCTGACTTGGCTGTTCCCTTGCCCAGCTCTCAAAATCTAAGCTGGGTGTCTTCATAACCCATTAAATACATAATTTTCTCTCTGCCAAGCCTCCAACATGCTCAATGCAAGATCGACCCCACTGAGGTGCCGCAAAGGTTTCAAGCCATGTAAAGATGGCCTGGAGTGTGTTATGTACAGCCACGTGTGTGACGGAGAGATTGACTGCTCGGACGGATCAGACGAAGAGGGATGTGCTGCTCAGTGCAAAGCAGGTTTGTTTTTTGCATTGAGCTGGTAAAAAGCATACATAGTCGTTCATAATGTTAAGCGAGCTTGGTCTGTCAGTTTGTTTCCAGTAATGTTGAAGCAACACCATGAACTTTTGTTTTCTTTTGAATCCCATGTTTATCAGTGGACAGCACTAATCATTTTTGGGGGGTCTACTGTTGATGAAGATTTGAGTTCATCAGGCATCTCAGGATATGTTGAAATGGATTTCTGAATTGAATGTATATTTAGTCCAGAGCTCCAGAGTGTTTAGAACAGTAAATTGAAAATCATTTATGAACTGGACGGTTTTAGTGTTGGATCAATAGGTGATAAATTGGAAAAACACATGCTCAACATGCAATGGATTATCTTTGAGGAGTAGCTTTTCTATTCCCCAGATGAGTTCCAGTGTGCTCATGGGAATAGATGCATCCCACCAGAGCAGGTGTGTGACGGGCAGAATGACTGCCAAGACCGATCCGATGAAATGGCCTGTTCACGTCTGAGTAAGGGCTGCCATCAGCGCTGTGATAACAACACTCGCTGTATACCAGAGACCTTCCTGTGTGATGGTGAGAGAGACTGCGCTGATGGCTCAGATGAGGAAAAGTGTGGTAGGTGATGTTAAATATGCACTTGTATAGAAAGATCCAACCACCAATCTTAAGTTAAATGTTTGTAAGATGAATATTAAAAACATATCTACAAACATCAGATGATATCCACAATTCTGTTTTCTTCTCTCCAGGTTTGGTGGGTTGTGCGATTAACCAGTATCGCTGTGCTAGCGGTCAGTGTGTGTCTGAGGCCCTGAGATGTGATGGATATGCTGACTGCAGCGACCGCTCTGATGAGGTGGCTTGCACAAGACCCCCGCGCTGCCCGACCCAGCTCCGATGCCCGAACAGCCACGAGTGTCTGCAGAAAGAGTGGCTCTGCGATGGTGAGGATGACTGCAAAGACGGGTCGGACGAGAAGGTAAGGAACTACAGTTGGAGTGAGGTGACGTAAATCTGTGTTAATGAGTAGAGGTGAGAATTGAGGGAGACTCTCCTTGTTTCTTGAACATTTTGCGTTTTGTCATAATGCGTACTGGAGCTTTGCTTGTCAAACGAGAGGATGAAGGAAACGCTATTTATTTTTTTATTTTTTTATTTTTTTGAGTACGGTTAGGAAGCAGTGTTTGAAACTTGGTCTCATTTGTATCCAGAATTGCGCTTCGCCACCAGCAAAGTGCAGGGAATACCAGTGGCAGTGTGGAGACAGCAGTCAGTGCATCCCTCTATCCTGGCAGTGTGACGGGAAGGAGGACTGTCAGAACGGCATGGACGAAGACAAATGTGAGCATGTTTATTCTCAAATATTCAAAGCTGCTTGGCTCGTGACTCAGTCAGGTTTGTTCTTTGCTTCAGACACTTGTCATACATCACTGGGTGGATAGGGTTAGTTATACAAGGATAATCTAATTATTTTTAAAATGACAAATTTTAGTTAATTCCAAATCTTCCATCTCATTTTCATTAGCTGATATGACCCATTTATGATCAATATGGTCTGTTCAAGTGTATTAACTCAGTTTAAAACTAAAATGAGGTGTTGAGAGTCTGTCAGTTGCATGGGTTTCTTCAATCATACACCCATGCTGTAATTTTGATGTATATTAAGATTTGATTATTCCCATGTTCTTATGTGAGTGTTAAAAACCTACATATGAGCAGAAATGTTGTCCAGTACAGTGTAATGTATTTTAACCACTGTAGAGGACCTCTGAAGCACAATGAATCTGTGCATCTGCTTTCACAGGCAGCCAGAGAAAATGCCCCTCTCACCTTTACCAGTGTGGTAGCAGTGAGTGTTTGGACCCCCGCCTGGTCTGCAACAGCTTCACCAACTGTGCCGACAGTTCAGATGAGGGCATGGGATGCGCTCAACGCAACTGCTCCAGCCCATCAGCCCCTCAGTGTGACCACCACTGTGTCGGCACCCCAAATGGACCGGTCAGTACAGAACAGATGTGTATGTGATTGTTTTTCTGTCCAAGGCTGTTTGCACTGCTTTGTCCCAATCCTAACCCCAGTATGCTTTCATGGAACGGCAAGCAAGCTACTCTTGGCACCAATTCTCATTTGAGTTTTCACTCTTGTCTTACACAACTTTTTGACTATTTGCGTATGAATGTGCACCAAGCTCATCCCTCTTCCCCCTCCCATTTTTGCAGAAGTGTTACTGTGGTGCAGGGTTCGGACTACACTCCAATGCTGTGTCCTGTGTGGACATTGACGAGTGCAATGCAATGCCACATGCCGTATGCAAACACATCTGCCTGAACACCCGTGGGTCCTACATCTGTCATTGCCACCCTGGCTTCTACCTGGAGCCTGACAACAAAAGCTGCAAGACCAAAGGTACTGTAGGTCTCTAGTTGCATACTATGTGTCATGTGACTGCGACTGTTGGTGGTTCCTGTGCTCAATTACATTATTGTCAGTATAACTTTACCAAACAAATTAAGCTATAAAAATGTTAACTATGATGTACTACCTATCTTAAGCAAGTTCCAAGTTAAGTTTACAGTCATAGCAACTTATTAAAATGGACTAAATCCCATGGCTGCCTACATGGTAGTAAATCTAACAATTTACAGTGTATGATGGAGTGCTTTAGGTAATGAACTTCCACGATGTTTTTAGTTATGACCCAGAAGTCTCGTTTCTGCTCAACACCCCAGCAGAAGTCACTGATTCATTTTAGTCCCTGCAAACCAATAATCTACAACTTTGGAAAATCATTTTTTTTGTTGTTGTTGTTTGTAGATTAGTTCAAGCATTTCAGGCCGACATGCAGGTGAAAATATATTTCCGATATTGGGAGGGGAGAGAGAATTTGAGAGGCTTTATTCATATTTGTTTATAAAATGTTTGCTCTTCATTGTGCCGTCATATTGGTCTATGTTACCCGCTCTGGGAAAAGACCCAGAAAACGTCCTGGTTATGTTTCCATCTCCAGATGAGCCTTTGCTTCTGGCGTCAGTGCAGTCAGAGCTGTTACTACTGGGAGTCCATAGTAGCACCTTGCGTCTTCTGTCCTCTGCCAGTCGGCCAGTCTTCTCACTGGATTATCACTGGGCTCAACAGAGAGTGTACTGGCTGAGCCCCGACTACCAGAGCATCCGCTGGGCTGACATGAAAAACTCAAACAACAAAGGGACACTTATCAAAGGTACGGCTGTCTCAGGAACTCTACAGTATTGAGGTGGATGGTTAACTAAATCAACAAGAACTGAAGCAAATGATAAAATAATGGAAAGAATGTGCTTAATTTTAGCCACCAAACAATAATTGGGGTGAGTTTAGACTGTAACCCCAATTGTCAGTATTCAGCTGAAATCTTGTTACAGGAGTAAAGTCGGATTTCATTGCGGTGGACTGGGTTGGTAAGAACCTGTACTGGGTGGATGGGCTGGTGGGTCAGATTCTGGCTGTGAAGCTCAGCGACGTCACAGTGAGATCTCAGGACTACACTGTGGTCCTGGGTGAAGATCTGGAGCAGCCAAGCTCAATTGTCCTGCTGCCACACAGAGGGTAAGGTGCTCAGCTTGGTTAAAGAAACTGGGGAGAAAGTGCCTTTTAAAAAAGACTGGTTTACTTCCAATTTCTACCCCAAATCTCATCATTACATGTGAAATCAACATTTTCAGGTTGATGCTTTGGTCTGAGATCGGCAGCACTCCTCAGATTAAGTGGTCTGGGATGGACGGTTCAAATAGGAAGGTGGTAGTGAGCCGTGGCTTGAGCTGGCCAGTCAGTCTGGCCTATGACCTCCTGGACAACAGGGTGTACTGGGCTGATGAGAAGCTGCGCTGCATCGGCTCTGCCTCTCTGGATGGAGACGATGTCAAGGTAAGCACTCGTCAGCTGATGAAAAGATATTTGACTGACCATAAGTTTTCCTCTAATGTTAAAACTTTGAGGATTTCATCATGAATGTAGACTGTCGGATGGTGAACGTGATGGCTGGGTACCCTTCTCTCGCTAGATCCTCCAGTTAGCCGAAACACCAAGCCCTTTCTCTGTGGCCGTCTTCAATGACAAAGTCTTCTGGTCTGACACGAAAAGAAGAACCATCCGATCAGCTGACAAGAACACCGGCAAAGATCAAAAGGTTCTTCTGAAGAGACCAGGGCAGCCATTTGGACTGAAAGTGAGTATTCAAGTTCTAATTGTGTGGTTATAACTCCCAAAGAGCTAAATTATTTTAACATATATAAATCTTAGGAATATATCACTGTTGGCTGTAACCATGAATATCTAATAAATTGCAAGGTTTCAGGAATACAGCAAAAGGCCACAGTATTTTAAGTCACAGCTCTGAGCCATATGTTTCCTCTCTCCCCAGCTGATGCATGCCCTTTCCCAGCCAGCCATATCCAGCCCCTGTGACGAGCTGCAATGCTCCCACCTCTGCCTCCTGGCCCCGGCGGTGAGAGGCAGGTCTGGAGCACCGGGGTTGCCAGGAGTTCAGGCGTTAAGGGGGCCTACAGCAGTTTGTCGATGCCCAAAGGGGCTGCTACTTTCCAAGGACAAGATTACCTGCTCTCTGCCTATGGAGTCAACTTTCGTCCTGCTTTTGTCTCGTACCACAGTCTATCAGGTGAATGGTCTCATTGTGGTGTCAAGACCAGATAACCTGCAGGCCTTTTGTTCCTGCCAAACACTGAGAAACTAAGTTCTCTTTCTGGTTGGAGGCCTTTTTAATGAATACACTCTTGCTTTTCTTCTCCTGCTCACTCATTTCCTCTTGTAGATTTACTTGCACTCCATGCATCGTGATGGTGTTGCTCTGAAGAAAATGCCAAGCAGCAGAGTTTTAGCCCTTCCTGGGGTAACTGAGGCCTCGGGACTGGACGTGTCCATCCAGGATCTTTCTCTGTATGTGGCTGATGCAGGACAAGGATCTGTGGATGTGCTGAAACTGAGTGGCTCCAGGTCGAGACAAGGACTGACACCCTCTGGACAAATCCTAAAGCTGAAGGTAGGCATAATCAGCTTTTCAAATGAAATGGCAATTTCTTAAATCCTGGCAAAAATGTAATTTAAGGCTTTTTGTCATTAATTTTTACTTTGGGTGGTGGACCCCAGCTATAAACTAAGATGGCAGCATTGACAGTTACTGTCACAAAAAGCCTTACATGTTGTGTTTCATGACCTTCAGTGTTTCCTGGTTTCTTTTAATATTTGCCCTCTTGGTTTGCTCTCTTAAATCAGTTAGATCTTTTATCTATTGCCTATGTTGAAAGGGAGACCTTGATGATCCACTACTATACTGTTAAAACTATCTTGGACATCATACATTTTCAGGTGCTTCATAATAATTAGTGCCTCTTATTCAGCTTCACCCTGATTAAATTTTAATTCTGGAAACTAAACTTCTCCGTCCCACAAGGAGGATTCAGTCACGGCTCTGGCAGTTGACTGGGTGACCTCCAACGTCTACTGGAGCAGCACCGAGAGGCCTAATCTCCACGTGACCTCCCGCCATGACGGCTACACCACCTCGATGCTGCAGGGATCACAGAAGGTGAAGTACGGTTGGCTTCACTGCTCACATTTGTTCTTTTCTGCTCATCCATCATCTCCTTTACCTCTGACATTTACACGGCTCCTTCCTCCCCATATACATTTCTCTTCTAACTCCTGCTACAACATCTCTTGACTTTGCCTTTTTACTTCTCTTGTGAACAGTCTGATATTGTCCTGACAAAAGGCCTCCTATTTTGAAGATATCACTTTTGAAGGGTTAATGTAATTTTAGCAAAATGTAAAATATGTAAAACGTAAAAATAACATTGTTGCCCTGTAATTGTTCAATGATCTAGGATTATTTATCAAAATCTGTTTAAATCTGTGTTTTCATTATCAACAATGGCAGACAAATCTAGCTAGCAGATTTCTGCATGCAACTGGCCTCACAAATGCAGTACCTCCATCTGACCGCTTCCTACTCACAAATACTGAACAGTAATTTTAATTCTGAGCTAGCCAAGTATCTGCTGTGGAGAGCGGAAATTCTTTCATAATAATAATAATAATAATAATAATAATAATAATAATAATAATAATAATAATAATAATAAATTAATTTAATTTATTATTTAAAAAATAAAAAGTCATCGGAAGCAGAGTACGAAATGTCTTTATCAAAATTGCAAATTTTGACAGCCATGGTTGGATTTTCTCAGGAGCCTTTTATACTGTAAATGGTAAGTTAATGTAGACTTAAGACTGGTGTAACATTAAAACAAAGTGTTGTATTAATTGTGTAAAAGTCAGCAGAAGCTTCCAGGACCTCTGATGTACAACAAGGCAAGTATATACATTTATCCTTTTTTACCCCTGACATTTATTTGATCTCCTTTACTTGCTTTCCCCAAGACACTTTTTTTTCACTGTTATTTGCTTTTTCTGATGTAGTCCAGGTCTTATTTGTCCTTTCAGGGCATCACATCCATTGCACTGCATCCCCCCTCGGGACGACTTTGCTACACAGCAATTGCTGTGGCAGATGGAAAGAGCCAGACAGAGGTGGACTGTGCCTGGATGGATGGCCGTAACAGAGCAGTGCTGTGGAGGAAGGCGAGCGTCCCCTCCTCACTGGTCTTTTCCAATCAAGGAAGCATGATCTACTGGGCTGACACAGGTGAGGAGTCAAAAATCTGACACAACTGATGACTTGATAAGAACATACTTTTGCTGCCTGTGGATTACTCTTTTCTTCCAGGTGAAGGCTTAATCGGCTCTATTGGAGTGGATGGAACAGGATATAAACAGTACAAAACAGGGCCAGGTCTGCTAATCTCCTTCACACATACCGAGAACATCCTCCTCTGGGCCACCCTGGACAAAGGTAACAAAGCCTTTTTAATTCTGATGTGTTTTTTTTAGGCTAGGGCACTTGGGGGAAGGCGTGGTGTATTCTTTCTGTTCCACTCCAATAAACCTGTTCAGTCCTGCTTGTAGATTTTAATTCCTCATACATCTGAAGGCTTTCACCTTCATTTCATCCATCTTCATGCCCTTCAGGCAGCAGATGGCATCACAGACTAATGTAACAATTACCAACCTCTTCTCAGCAATCTGTACTGTTGGACATCCTTGAACATCCACTTGCAGTTACTTCTCTCCATCAGACCTGTCATTGTTTCTTTCAAATCTTGATATTCAGTCTTACTAATGAACACATGAAGTGTTTCCACACTACCCACCCTGCCCTGTAGCTTCTGACCTCTGCACTGTAGAAACTTTAGTAGTTGAAGGATTTTTTTTCTTTTCTTTTTATGCTTCTTTTTTGTGTCTGTTTCCAAACTGTGTAGATGTAACCAAACTGTGGTTCAGTGACCGTCTCCAGCCTAACCAACTGTGGTTTGAGACAAAGACCAGTGTGGTGGAAGTCAGAGTCTACAGCAGAGACACTCAGTCTGGTATGTATCTATCTAGCTTTGACATGGCAGGTTGACTAAAAAGCAGTTGACTTGGTCAGTAGTAAAGCTACAATCTGCAACAGGGAAGCATGCAGAGTCAGGTAAACGACTACAGTGGAAGAAGGAGTCATGAAAATAACACCTTTCAGGCAGGTAACAGGCAAACCGGTGAAAGGAAATCTGCAGGGATAACTAGAAAGCTACGGCAACATACACAATCTGTACTGAAAGCTGACTCCTTTTTATACTGAAGTCGATTTTTGAGATGAGCAGATTTGAAGACGGGTAATCTCAACAGAAGTGAGATCAATGAGGATAACTCAGATGGCCACTAGATGGCAGGTGAGGCATTACAGGATGTAGAAAATTATAGAATGTGAGTGCACAGAGTCTGAAGAGGGAGACAGAGCAGGTATTGCTATGACACAAATAAAGCAATGAGACTACAAGAGAAATGTATAGATATTGAAATGTATACAATAACAACATAAAGCAAAATGGAACACTTTAAATCACAAAGTGACACTTAAGTTTTTAAAGCCAGCCATGTTTTTACTACTGGTGTACTGGAGGGTCTTGCTTGTACTAAATGATTGGTACAGGTGTTTATGACTTGTGTATAGGATACTGTGCAAAGTAGCAGAGAAACATCATGGAGCAGAGAACAGACAGGCGGGACACAAAGTCCTATCTAGAAAATGAGAAACAAGCTATTTTAAAGCTTCTCCAGAGATGCTGTCCATGTATTTAAGATGACATGCAAGTTTCATCCTGCTATGTTGTTAGCAACCTATCAACCATAGTGCTGCTGATTTGCCAGCAATTGCTTGGCGCCAATTTCAGAACCGCTTGAACATGCAACCACAACATGCGTCATGTGGAGATTCTTGTGGATTAAAGGCAAAATGGTTTAGCTGGTGAAAGTGGCTCATCAACACTGAAATCCTCTTCACATAATGCGTTCATTCCTGCCCACATTTGTAATGTTAACAAACAGGCTTGCAGCACTCTGTCAGCTTAATTTGTAAAACGGAAACACGACGAACAAATTTGCTGGTCACAAATCAGGAACTACACCATCTGTACACTTCACCTCAACTTTGCTTTCCGTTTCTGAATGCAGGAAGCAGAAAAGGTGTGTTATCGGACACTCGGGGCAGAATGAAAAGACTCAGTTTGAGTTGAATAGATGGCAGTGATGTGATACCTGCAGAGAGATGGGGCTTGGCAAGCTATGGCAGATCCCAGTATGTTACCTAGTGTGCTGCAGCGGGACAACACTGCCTCTTGCTTATTCTCTTAACCTGTCACACACCCATGCACATGCAGAAATTCCGTTTCAAAGCAAAGTTTGTTGTCGTGTTTATGTTAAACACACATGAATAACTAACATGAATATACTGTATGTAAGCACACATAATCACTGAGGGTTTTGTAACCCAAGATGTTTTCCTTCTAACGGCATAATGTGTACAACAGGAGCTACAATTACTAATACTAATCATTTACAGTATAATGCTCTTATTAAAATCAAATTCATGAGGTGCTTCATAACCAGTAAAGCAGCATCTGAATCCAAGATACACTGCCAACCATACTACTGTGGGAACAACTGAAAAGGCCAATCATATTGTAACATTATAAGAGTCTTTGAAACTGTGCATAAGTGAAATTGTCTTGTTCAAGAAGTATAATTTGACTAAAAATGTGTTTTTTACACAAGTTCTTGATAGTTGAAGACTAGTAGCCTCACAAATTTGAAGAGGAGTTGAGTTGCAAATCATCATAGTATACATCTAAATATTTGTCAGTATGTCGGCATTCATTTGCACACATCCAGAAGCTCAATGCTCTCTTTCAGTTATCAATTCACACACCTCTGTTCCATATTTCCTGGACACTAACCAGACTCATTTTCTCAGTCTGGCACTGGAAGTGTCCTTGCAGTGCCAAAGCAGATTGTCATTACACACAGCCAGGAGGCCCTGATTTGTGTGTATAGCCATAAGTGACTATTGATTAATATGGGAGGAGGTCTAATGGATGATCTGGTGTGCACCATGGTTATTCCCACATTACTGTATGATATGAGCATCTGTATGTAGGTACAAGGGGAAGCCTATTTACCCACAATAAAACATTATTATTGTGTAAAACTATGTTAAGACACGTTTGTTAGTCTTGTGTCTATAAACTCAGAAGGCTAGCAACCGTAGTGCAAGTAATCTGTTACGACCCAACTCGCACGGGGAAGAGGAAGCAACATAAAACTTTTTTTTTTTTTGGCTAAAATAGTTATTTATTTGCAAGCAACTTAGATAATTGAGACATGCAAAAAAAATCAGGTGAACTACAAAGGGGGAAAAAACAAAACAATAAATGCTGTTGACCCTCTGAGACCGTTGAGGTACTTGAAAGAAAGCTCTAAATAAAATGGTAGCCACATTGCTGTGTCAGGCTAGAAGGAGAGATAATTCCAAGTCTCTTCCATCCACCTTTTTAAATTCTACCTTAAATAATCTTAATGCAGCTGTCAGTTTAATTTTCTCCCAGAGACGGTAAAGGATTTGTATGGCTTGATTTGCTAATGCCCTTTCACCCGTTTCCTTCAGGAACTAATAGCTGCTCCCACAACAACGGCGGATGTGTCCATCTGTGTCTGACCTATCCTGGAGGTCGGACCTGTAAATGTGGGCGGGGCTTCTACGCTGTCAATGCCACTTCCTGTGCCTCGCTCCCCGGCTGCCCCACTGGGGAAGAATCCTGCTTTGACGGTAACGAGTGTATCAGCAGCAGCAAGTTCTGCAATGGACATGTGGACTGTCCGGACCAGTCAGACGAACAGGACTGTGAGTTTTCATCCAAAAGGAGAAATTGAAAAGGGGTTTTAAGGAATCTCAGCTTTGTTGTCACCCAAATACAAGAATCGGACTTTTCAGTCACTGGTCAAGTAACAGATTTACAGGTATTGATCAACCCCATGCTGATCTTAAATCTCATTTCCGCTTGAAATAACCCAATCTCTCGTAATGATTTTCATTCACGTCCTGAGTAAAAATTGGTTACCTACTTTGTTTTATTAAACTCGCGACTAAATTTGTTCAAATTTAAGCCTACATAACATCCACCCATGTTTAGACCATTATCAGTTATCAGACCACATTTTTGTTCATTCTAAGTACAGAAATTCCAATCTCACTAACACTGACTTTCTCTTCAGGTCCAAACACAAACTCGGCCTCCTTCAGAACCAAAGCCAGTGATGGCCGCATTCCCCAGTCTTCCTCCTCGCGTCACCCCACCACCCAAAAAAACTCTGTTCTTTCAGTTGAAGACTCTCCACCCTGTGATCTCCAACACTGCAACGGTCACGGCAACTGCATCACAGAAGGCAAAGCCACTCGCTGCCAGTGTATGACTGGTTACAAGGGAGAGTTCTGTCAAGAGACAGAAACTGGACGAAGCCACGTGGCTGTGATCCTGGGTGTCTTAAGCCTTGTTGCTATGTTGGTGGCTGCTGCTTTTATATTTGCTAAAAGGTACTGACCATGAGAAAGAGGGTTATCTTTTGCACTCTGGCCTGAGGGATTCGCTTTGAAAAAGAGTGGTGGCCAGAAATGTATCCAGCCAGATTGTCATTTATTTCACTCATTGACACTTTGAGCCTCAGAGGATGAACTAAACAAGTCGGTTGCTATAGTATTTGGTTGGAGTTCAATTTTAAAGAGACTCTCGGACATCTACACCACTTCAGAACTAGTGTGTGCCATGTAACCAAGTTACCTAAGTAGAAAATTAAAATGTGACTTTTTGAATCTCGTTTCAATAGGAGAGGCTGGGCGTCCATCAGAAGCAGATCCGTGGAGAAAGAAACTCTGATGGCCAACATGGGCCTGCCATGTGAACTCTATGATTCAGACTCTGAGGTAAAACCTCAAGCCACTCAGAACTTCATTGGTATAAATGAGCGGAGATGTTTCTGAATTTAAGAATATGAACCATTAATGTGACTTAGTTCCTAAAACAGCTGGTTAATTTGACAATTGACTAGTTGACTTCTATTGGTCACCAATATGACATCAGTCATAAATATAGAGATAAATTACAATGGTAAAATTTTAATCTTTCTGATAGACATACAACTTGGACTCAAGTAATGTTTAGGCCAATTATGTATACAGAATGCTGTTTTAATCCTGTTAACACTAACAAAAAGATTATCGGGATATAATGTCATTTATACTAATTACAACAATATAGTTCCTCTTAATACAACCTTGCATGAATCAACATTCCAGTTTGTTTTTGTGCTTAATTGACGATTTCTACACTTGTATATCAAGTACATGTCTTCTAATTCTCATTTAAATTGGGTACATTTCTAAATGATATGTCTTGATTAGTTAAGATTTCAGATGAATGTTTCTGCTCTGTTTATAAATGAAGGGAGAAAAATTTATCTTTTCTTCTCCCCAGGAGCTGGAGTCCCCAGTAGACGTGAGGAACCCCCCGCTAGCGTTAAAGTCACTACAGCTCAAATAGAAGTTCTGTATTCTGAAATATGGCATCCAGCAAACACCTGGTGGCTGATGCTGTGGATTGTTAACTTTTTATATTTTTGGGTTGGTTTCATGACCGCTCTGAAGGCCGCAGACACTACGAGTAATGTCTTAGGATGCATTTCTGTGGTGCTGAATTTAAACATGCTGATGGTCTTTTGGTGTAATAAAAGTGATAAAGGATGGATCAAAAAACAGACTCTGCTTGTTTAAATCTCTCTAACAAGCACAACAACTTCTGAACGTTATTAAAATACATGTAATCATTTTGTCCAGGTATTCCAATATATTGGTTATTTGTAAGCAAAGTTTGTTTTTGTTCATTAGCCTCCTAAATTCCATCAATTTCATTCTGTCTCAATTTGTTTCCTAATACTTTAATAGTTTCCCTTTTACGTTTTATAGTTGGATCATGGTTATGACCAAAAATCAGTTGCCATACACCATGAGTCAACCACTGATGGGGATTTGTTAGGTGATCTCAACAGCATTGCTTTGTACTGGAGACAACTTTGTGCAAAATTGTTTCAAATTCTTGGAGTTTTCAGAATGGGACTAAAGACCTTATGGAAAAGTTAAGTTGCACTTAGAAATTTGATGTTTCATTTACAGACACTAAGCTGTGTGCGAAACTTAAGAGCATCAGAGGGTATATTTTAACTGCATGACATGCTGCTTTATTGACATAGTTCAATTTCTTTTAGAAACTGTTTACCAATGGGCAATAATATCCATCTTTAATCTGGGGACATTTAAATGCATCTCTTTAAGATTTCTTGTGTAGTGGGCTTCTGATTGTCAGACATTTAACCTCCAGCTGACTGCTCAGTTTCACACCAGTGTCTACATGGACACTTGAATAACATGTAGAGCTTGCACAGCAGGATTTATCTTTTTTTGTAGTGTAGAGTCTGGGAAGGTGAACTGAAGGGCATTGATTTTTGTACTTTAATGTTAAAGTGATAAGCTAATTCAACATAAAACGAACGACAAATGAGGAATTTTCACATCCTAGCGTGTTTCCCCAACACAACCCTTGACTCAAAGGCAGACAGATATGTCACCATGTTTAATCTCTTCGTGTCTTTACTTGTCTGTCATTGTTTGGAGCTTCTGATGTTACTTTAATGCCTGTGTGTGTGTGTATTGTATATCCTGCTAATGCTACTGTGGTGACACCGTTTCAGTGTTATAACGGTGTTAATTGTCTACTTACTGTCTAGTCTGACTGTGTGACAGTGGTTTAGATTTTTATACACACATCTGATGCCTTATGTCTCTAGCTGCGGCATGATGGTTATTTTTATCACATTAGCCTAGTTTTAGCTCAGGTGACTGTCTGATCACATATCGGTTCCTCTCAAAAGCCGGGAAATACTGTATCCCATCCAAAGCTGATGGTTTAGTACTTTTTGCTTGGTAGCCTTGCATTAGCACCTTTTCTCAATGTTTTCACCAATTACATACAAAATGCCAACAATTATACCACAGATCATCCTGAGAGCTC
Source organism: Maccullochella peelii (assembly GCA_002120245.1). Lineage (NCBI taxonomy): Eukaryota > Metazoa > Chordata > Actinopteri > Centrarchiformes > Percichthyidae > Maccullochella > Maccullochella peelii. The sequence continues at coordinate 75,534 of LKNJ01002633.1, forward strand.
TCCTTGCACTTTGCCAAAATGTTGCCACAGCTTTCCATATTAGTCTGTATCCGTTTTGTAATCTGATACCTGTTTCGACCAAATGCTTCCATGTGGCATTTTGGTTCCACAGAAACGTATTTGTCATGAAAGATCCATTTGTTGTTGTCCTTCATCTGTCTATCAGCCAAACATGATCCAGAGAGGCTTCATTTGTGATGGCATCATACTCTGCCCTACAAAGCTGAAAGAGGCACACAAAGTGGAACTGAATGAAACATCATCTCCTGTCCTGACAAAACTGGATTTAGGTTTGTTACAGTTTACTTAGTCCTTACCTTATAAATATGTTCTTTACAACTATACTGTATCTACAAATGTGTGTGTGTGTGCATAGTTTAACAGGTTAGGCATGGTCCTCTTGACTCCGCCTCACACACCTGAGCCTGAGAAAGCAAACAGGGAGTAATGTATTGTTTAATAATATCTTCATATTACGCAATTTCTGCCTGGAGTGAACTCCCCTGCTGAGTCAGACACTCAGGTGAAATATCTGAGAGTACAATCATGCGGAATGCAGTATAAATGTATATGTGTGGCTACACACGTGTTTTACTTGTTTTGTTTTTTTGTGGACTACAGTTCTGTTGCTAATGCCTTATGTTATGCTGATAATGAACATCTTTAAATGTGAATATTTTCATTTAAATTTTCAAAAATAAATAATTCACGGTGAAAAAAAGCCTTTGAAAGAAATCATTGAAATGTTCATGGGAGACTAACAGTTCGGACTTAAGAGAAACATTTAGCAGCTGTTTAAGGTACGGTGACCCACCACATCAGCAAACTGATATCAGTCATGAGCTATAAATGTTTATTGTGTAAAGGACCAAAGAGTGATTTGACAGCATCTTTCAGCAATGTGTAATCTGGACTACACTGCAAATCAGGACAGCTATCATCAATGTGCCTTAATGGGAAGATTCAACTGAATATTTACACAGGCATCCTATTTATTGTAAAGGTCTTAAGGTCATATTAACGTTAAATATGTATTATATCCTAAAATGTTGAAATATTTACTATTGTTTAGGAGGTGTGCCTGTTTGCATACTGTCACACTATAATGTGCTATAAATCATTCATTACATGTTTGTATACTGATTATACATGCTAAATAGGAGGGGTTAAAATGAAGTGCCTAGTCAGTTTCTCACAACACAAGCTTTACTGAAATCACCCACCATCCTCCAGATCCTCCTGGGAGATCCCAAAGCGTTCCCAGGCTCTATTTGGATGTGCAATCCCTCTAGCATGTTCTGGCCTGTCTTGTGGTCTCCCCGCAGCTTTGCAGGGAAGCATCTGGGGAGACATCATGATCAGATGCCCGAACCACCTCAATACAAAGCAGCGGTTCTGCTCTGAGCTCCTTCAGGATCTCCTCACCCTGCCCAAAAGCCCAATAACCTTGGAAATAGCAACATTTTATTAAATTTTTAATTTTTGTGCTGTAACTGAACGCACCCCGTCTAATTCCCTCTTGGTAATCAGTTAAGCTTCCCTTTTGTTCCTCAAACTATTTGTTTTTAACAATTATCTTGTGTCAAAATTGCTGAAAATCTATATCTAATGTTTTCTCCAAAACATGTATAGGGTATTTAGAGACCTACTACAAATTATCACACACACACACACACACAAAAAAAAGTTTTGTAATCAGATAAATTAAAAGAATTGGAGCATCAGTTTGACAATGCTAGCTCAGAGGACATGAACTGGGCAACGAAACAGCGGGCCGCTGAGCAGAGTACACACAGCCATGTGGCAATAGCCACAAAACAAGATTCAAAATAGGCTAACAAGACTAAGAGTCTACAGTACAGCCATGCTAGCAGCTCTGCGTTAGCAAGCTAACATTTGCTAGTTATTGTTTCCCTTACAAGGCTTGAGAAATCCATTAAAAAACATTTTCTGACAATTACACAGACATGTCAGTCTTGTCAGGTCTCGCCAGCTGAGTCTCGTTCTAACTCGCCTTCTCCTCCTTCCATCCCCCACTGGTATGGCACACACACCTACTTAACAGTCTTTAAAGTGAGGGTGTGTGTGTGTGAACATGTGTGTATTTAGCCTTCAATTGTCTGGAAAAGTGAGGTGTTTAATTTGGTCAAATCAATTCCATATTTAACATTTTTCACATTTCATTTGTCAGTGTTGGGGTTTTTTTGTCTTTTTTGGCGTTCTGCATGCTCATTTAACAAGACATCGTCTGAAAGGTGCCACTCAAATGAAGTTTTTTTTCCCCAGGGGTGCCAGAGCATTGTGTTTTGTGAGTCAGCGAACAGCTATAACTGAAGCATAAGATTAGTTTGCATTCTCCTTATGAAATGTAAAGTTGCTACATCAGTGTCAGGGATATTTGGTGTGAGATAGAGTGTGTATGTAACAGCCCATTCAGTGATAAGGCGGAGGGAGGAGGAAGATATGTTATCTGTGTATGTATGTGTGTATGGGAAGAAAAAAAACGAGGCAGGTATTCACAGGTCTCTGATTTCTTCCTCTTCCCTCCTTCCTTCTGTGGCAGATTTCCTCACTGAAAGCGGAACTCCAAATTCTTCTTCAAACACCTGGACGACCCTACAGCAACTCCACCACCTGCATTTTCAGACGCAGAGGTCTGCATTATTTCATTCTGTAAGTATGTTTGTCGTACTTTGATATGTTGCTGTGCTATTTCACAACACTGTATGCCTGCCCTGAAGCCAGTGTTGAACACAGTCTTGCTGTGTTGGTGGGGAAACTGAGTGACAAGATGCTTGAGAAGTAAAGCACTGTTCAGTGTTTTAGGTTCTGCTGGATCATACTATGTCCTTTAACATGCATTTATTTTGTCAATATATCCTGAGTAAGTCTCTCTGTATACCTGATGTGGTTGACGGTGAAACAGCTGGAGTTGTTAGGAAGAGTACTTCCTTGTGTTTCTTGTGAAGAAAGTGGAACTGGGAAAACAAAAACAAAAAAAGACATTTGTCTTTTAAAGCAAGATGTGCAATCCTTCAAATTGCTTCTTACACTGCTGTGTACCTGCAGTTTGGCTGTTTGAGGTCGTTTGTATGTGATGATTTAAAAGTAAAATAAGTTTGAGGGCGTGACACTTCACAACATTGAAGGTTTGATTGAAGATAAAACTTTCCGCAAGCTCGGTCCAACCAACCTAGGACAATATGCCAAAAGTTCAGCCACACTAACACAGAGTGAGCGCTTACAATGTTACGTCTGACAACATGTTGCCAAACCCACAAGGCTTTAGAGGGATTATCACAGAGTGTTTGCAATGCTTATTTTTAATCCATGCTGGAAAAGTACAACGGTCGCTGCAGTGTGTGTGTGTGTGCGTGTGTTCACTTATGATACATATACAAGTGATAAACTGAATGTTGCTGTGCAGAAATCATCGCGTCAGTTATCATAAATTCTGCTTTGATCTGTCAGTGAGTCAGATGACTGGTTTGTAAGGGAGCTTCAGTCAGTTACCACTAAACTGACTTGGGAGGACAGCTAAAGACTTGCAGTCATGTTTGACCTCAGAACATCCATTTGAGCTGTCTTACAGAAAAGGCTCTGTGTCTTCTCTTTATCATGTTTCCTTATTGTGTTTTTGGGTGCGGCTTGCTTCCATTCATCTCTCTCCTCTCCTATTCTCCTTCAATTTATCACTCCCCCCTAATAGTCCTAGTGTTTCCTTCCTTCCTTCCACTCTCTCCTCTACTATGTCCACCCCTTTTTCTCCTCCTCAACTAGGAGGCATCGACCACAGCCTGCCCACCTGTAGAGAGACTAAGTGCAATGGCCGCGGCACCTGTGTGGCTCCTTCTGGTGGCAGCACCAGTGTGGCATGTGACTGTGAGCTTGGCTACCTGGGCGAATCCTGCGAGAACAAGGTCAACGGGGCGTTAAGTGTACCGCTGACCTTGGGTGTGCTGGCCGCCATCGTCGGGCTGCTGATCCTGGCTTTCATCTTCGCCAAGATGAGGCAGAGGCAAAAGAAGAGGCACAGGTACCAAAATATCTCCAAGGTGTTCCCATCCGGTAAAAGCTTCTCCGTTTGTTGTTCTTGAGGGAATAGTTCACGTTTTTGGGGGAAAAAGGTTATTTGCTTTCTTTTCAAGAGTGACAAGAATGACATCAATGTTCTCTAAGCTGGAGTCCGGATGTGGTTAGCCTAGCTTAGCATAAAGACTGGAAACGGAGGACAACTGCTAGCTCTAAAGCTCTCTAACTGACACATATCCTGTTGAAGGTTGAAACTAAAATTCATTTTTGCTAAGAAGTCAGAATATCCCTGGTATTTGTTTGGACTTGTATACTGATTTGGTCAAAATTGTCATTTCAGACAAGAAGAATGTATTTTATTTATTTTTCTGCAATAACAGCGCCCCCTACATTAGCGTGAATTTTAGGTTTTGACCAACAACTTTGATACTAGTAATTTAATTAAGGCAGTATCTGTGTGGAAAAATAGTTACTTCAATTCCAATGGCCACACAGGCAGTTAGCTGTAGACCAACGTGGTTAGCCATTGTTGCTGTGAGTTTTGACAATATTTTTACATTTCTGTTAATGTGCAGGTTTAAAAAAACAACAAGATATAACATGTTAATTTGTGAGCTTTGGAGTTTTTGTTTTGGTATAATTTTGAACATTGGACAGAGCCACGCTAATTTTCCCCCCAATCCAGTCTTTATGCTAAGCCAAGCTAACTTCGGCCTGACTCAAGCACCACACTTAAGACATGAGATTGATATTGATCCCCTCATCCCACTCTCGAAAGGAAAACCAAAAGGTATGCTATCCCGATATGCTGAACTATTCCTCTCAACGCTCTTAACACTTAACATACAGAAACTTCATCAACATCAACAATACACTGAAAAGAAGAATTCTGTTCCCCTCATGCATGATAACAGTTTCATCACCAACATAAGATGAGAAAATATTTTTGTGTGTTTTTGTCTGTTGTCCACAGGAAACATCTGGCAGAAAAGCATCACTACAACGTCGGTGTGTAATAAAAATAATACATTTTGTTTCCTGTATGCAAAAGCTTGTTTCTGTAGATCAGCTGATTGTCTCCTCTAACACTGGCCACATTTAGTAAATAAATGCAAATGTTCAGTTAGTCTCTGTGACGGAGCAGTGGCTCCCTTTTTTAAATACAGAGAAAGCAGAGGTGACTGCTACAGTGATGGTGAGCGATTCTCACTGCCATGTTGTTTGTACTTAACGCTGAGTTCAAGTGTTGAAAACCAAAAGTGGAAGAACTTGAGGTGCAAGAGCAGTTGTTTCCAGATGTCCTCTGTTTACCGCATTGTGCACTTTGTTTCATGCTTACTGTGTGCTTATAAATGAGAACCTGTGCTCTCTGAATGTTACTTGCAGATTGATCACCACATTATATTTTGTCACATATAAACCTCTGTACTGTCTAGCGTTGATGTCTCAAAATCAAGGCTAGACAGTACGTGATTTGACTTACTGAGTAACCAAGTAACTCTCAGGAACGTAGCCAGTGTTAAGTGCTTTTTTCTTTTTTTTTTTTGTACGCTGCTGCCTGAATTATTATGTTTTATATGCCTTTTTTTTGTAACTCTTTGTAAAAATAGTGTGTCCTGGTGTGTGTTGGGCCCACCGAGCATGTGCATTTTTGTACATAAACACATTGTAATTGGCTGAACAGTTTGTTTGTCGTTCTACTCTGTAGGAAGTTATGGGTCAGGGTGACACCTTTGACGACTTTTGGAAATATATGCCTCATTTTATTTGAGAGAATGACAAAAGGGAAAAACATTTTCTGCTCCCCTCAGTAATTTCATATCGAGTCTAATCTGGCACCTAAAAGTTAACGGTAACCTGAATTTACCTTCTGATGACCATCACTGGTCCTGAAAGAAAACATTCCGGAGAATGAACTACGTCAATCACCCGAAACTAAAATGTGTACGCATACCTTCCCAGATCCTGTTTTGCTTCATTTTTTTTTTTTAAATTCCTCTCCTGTCATAAATGTTTGACAGTGCAGTTTAAAGCATAAGCCACACTGATTTAATTGATTTTTGGCTTGATTATTCTTTTTAAATACCTTGCAGTGTTTATTTGTAGTCGCTTTTGTTAATATGACCACTGCTGGTCGGCAACTATTGCTATTTACTTATTTAAGATAACACGTTTTTTTTTAATTTCTTGCATCCTGTTATGTCAGTTCTGTACAGAAATAGCTTTGCCAATGTGGAACAAGCTGAGTCTGGAAAACTGATTTGTCTGTCCATGTTTTGTCCTGTTCTGCAATTGTCAAGGATGTCTTTCACATTTGGCATGTGTAGTCTTTAATTATGAAGTCACTCACTGTCAGAATCAGTCAGTCATGTTTAACATTAGCAACTGTATTTAGTTCACTTTTTGTAATATACGACTACAATACCTTTTTACTGCTCACGTTTTGTACTGTATATATTGTATTGCATGTTGACCAAATAAAATGTACAAAACCCCCAACAAATCAATGTTGTTGTTTTTTTATATATAACCAATGTTTAAATGCCACAGATTTGTATAAATAAAGTCAGTTATTGACATGATGACATTTGTTTCTTTTGGTCAACACCTCAGGTAAGTTTGCAGGTTATTGCTAGCAAAGTAAAGATGCAACTTTTCTTATTATCAATTACGTGTATCTGTGTAGGATTTTACATGAAAGAAGAGGCAAAAACACCAACAGCACTTTATTTCAACACTTCAGTCCGTTTACTCTTCACAGCTGAGTCAGTTAACTTGTCCTCATCAGACTGTCACTACTGTTTGCAGCTATGCTAGCTGCTAGCCCGTCACAAAAATTGTCCTATAAGTAAAAGTTGTTATATAATAAAGTTATTTATATATATAAGTTGATCTTTTATGTTATCCAAATAATACAAAGTAATGGGTTTGTAGGGTGTCGATGTGTATTCACACTGAAAACAGGCAGCTGTCAGTGTGTGTGTGTGTTGTGTGTGCACCAGAACATACACTGCTGTTGCCTTTTCAACCTCTTTCTAGGATCCAGCGGCACAATAGTATCAGTTCCCGTGTTTACTAAACTCCACAGGAACCGAGACTGGGAATGACTGATCTGCCATCATGCGGGCTGACTAGCTAACAGTCTTTGTCATGGGAGAAAATATGTGGCCCATCTGCTACAACAAGGAACAGGAATGATTTGCTGTGATGGCGACACTATATCAACACCTGCTTTCCTATTAATGAGCAGACTTTGCATGTTTGTTTTACAGAAAGAGCAGCACATTGAAATAATGGCAAAATAAACCCGCAGTACTTTAAAAGTTGGTGCTATGTTATGTGCTTAATTATGAAAGGGTAACTCCACTGGTTACATCCATAATGGTAGGTTTAATAGCCATGGGGAGTGCTACATGCCTGTGAAAAGAGTTGTATAATGTCTTCTGTGGCTGTGGGGGAGCTTTCTATAGTCAACAACAAAATAACCCTGGTGATGTCATCGGGTGTATCTCGGCCCAGGCTTAGAGACTACACATTTTTAGAGGAAAGCCTGCGTTACAAACTGGGGCAGTGGACAAGATGTGGGCATTTTATGCAATTGGTTGCATTATGGGAAATGTACGGATCCAGCATCTTAGGAGCTTGACCCACACTACAAACTAAAAGGCAAGATATTTCAGCCTCTGATGCACCCATTTCCACAATTTTTTATCTATCTCTTGTGAGTCTCCTAACTTTAAGTGCAATGCTAAATCGGATTGAATTTATCTGGATGGACAGACGAGTTAAAGCATCTTGACAACCCAGGAGGATGAGACTATAAATAAAAACGTACGTCTTTTGCCACACCCTAAACGCAGCATCTGTCCTCACACCACCTATCTTGGACTGTCATTTTATGAGTCAGTGCATTATATGTGGCAATTTTATGGACAGTACTGTGAAACACAACACTTCTTACAATCCTCTTTTAGATCTCAGCTCTATAAGCCAGTACATCTTTTTTGTCTTTTTGGGTGTGTCATCGTTACTATGAGGGTGAAGAATTAATTAAGATTAATATTGATGGTAACACACTACTGTCACTCATCTGAAGCTACGTGGTCTATTAGCATATAGGTAGAACCACTACCTGCCTACGGAAGAAGTGGGACTGGACAGGGCAACAAAAACTCTTTCAGAATAAAGCTTTCATTCAGTATCAGCATTATCAGAGCCAGTATATTTGAAATTACTACTATCACTGTGATTGGTTGCTTTATCGTGTATTATATCATGAACTTTACACAATCAGTGTTATGCTTCTCTTATGACAGTTTTCAATGATTGCAGTGCTTTATCAACTTGAAAATGCAAAAATTACTTGAAACACATTTCTCATATTATGGCCCATAATATGACCAGTCTGAGAAACCATTGCTCAGGGTTGTCCTTCAAAATACTATTTCTTGACTTGTTTTAACACAAGTATAGTAACAGTATTTCTACTTGAAGATTGTCTTTTTTTTAAATTTCTATTTCTATTCTTCCATTCTTGTTTTTACATCTGCAGGAGCTGATCCACACATTATGGCAGTGCCTTGCCCTAGTGCCTGAGCCTCAGACAGCACAAAAACTGCTACCCTTTACTTTAAAAAGCGTCAGGGTATCGTGATTTCTTGCTGGCCTATTTAACAACAAAGGACTTACCTGGAGCTATAGAGGAACAATATTGTTCACTACAGTGTTGCCTTGTTTGAGATGTTAAGCCAGTTTAAACAGAATAGCTAATGTTGTCAGACAAGATGTGTAAAGAAACCAACCTCTCAGACCGGTCAGGCTACATTGCCTGTATACTTATGACTGAGCAGACAGGGAGGCAACGGAACACAAATATCACTGTAAAATGAAGCCTGTCTGTGTGTGTGTTTGGATAGCGTCCATAATGACTTCTGCCTTTTCTTTCTCACATGACTCTCTCAGCAGGAAGCCCTCACACAGAACAGAATCACTTTGTTCTCTAAAATGTGAACATTTTAGATTCTTGCGAGACAAGCCTCCATCAATGTGCATCTTGATTTACGGGTTTTTTTTTCTTGCTTCACTCCTGCTTTTTACAATAATGTTGAACTCATCACAAAACATTTAACCTCACTGCATTAATGCCACCATAACCACAGTCAGTTATGTTTCCACTTGCAAAACAAACAGAGTTAAGTTGTGGAAAGGGACTCAGACATCTGTTATTAGGAAACAGAGTGCACATTTAATACATATACTATGTATAATACATACGCACATATAACAGCACTTGTATCACAGAGCAACTGGAACAATATCGATCACCTCAGGAGGCTTTTTCCAACAGGTGGCCTGCTGTCCCACAAGGTTGGCCATAATTATAAAGTGCATAAGAATACAGTATAAAAATGGAGAAAAAAATGATTTATGCATTAGGCAATGTACACAGAAAAAATGCAAAAGCTTCCGTAAAGGTTAGGACTATTTACAAATAGAGTTCAGCATCATTTGCAGAATGTAAAAGACGATCACGGTAAACTTGTGATTAAACAATGTAGGTTCTCTCTCCATGTTTCACTGTTACATTAATACAGAGTTCTTCACTTTCCAGACTTCCTTCCATTTTCTCACATTATAAAATTCACCTCATCTTTACCTTTACGACAATAGGCTAACTGCGCTGCTTGAGGCATACACCTATAACTTATAATAATGATGTTAGCATTAATCCTAACCCAGCTCAGCCCATTACGAGTCTCACCTGTTGACCACATGAAACTGCAGCCATGGCTCTGTCATTCACACATCAATTAACACTGTTATAGATGTATGCCTTCAAGTATTACTGATCTCATGATGAAACACTGTAAACTCAAAGAGGCGTTTAAAGTGATTCTGCTTCACGTAATAGTGAATTTACAGTCATTTCATAATATTTAAGGTAGGCCTATGTGATCTCTTGGTACCACAGAAATATTCCTTAATGGCATCAAAATAATTCAACAATGAGTGTATGAAGTTCTTTATGGTATTAGTATCTCATTATTATGTTATTACTACAATACTCCAGAATATTAGAGGAGGCTACAGTTGTATTACAGTGGACTAGATTTGTAATGTTATAAAGTCAGTGAGTAATTGCCATTGCTTCTTTGTAGAATATTTTACACTTTCAGTCCCTTTTGCAAATGTCTTGCAAAAGTCGTGTTCTTCTCCAGTGGGGTTTTTTTGTGTGTGTCTCCATGCAGATGTGGGTCATGTGCCGCTCACAGGTCGACATCATAGGGTCTGCTGCTGTAGGGGTAGTTGACTGACCGGGCTGCGGGGATCTTGGCCCGGGGGAAAGACACATCATCATCCATGGAGTCCCTGGAGTATGCGACGCTGCTGCTGGCGCTGCTTCTGGCCCGGTGCACGCGTGGCACGTCAATTCGTCTCTGCGGCGGCTTCTGGTGGCTGAACCGGGTGCCCGAGACCTCTTCAACCCGCGTCTCCCCGCGGTTCTTACCTCCGCAGCAACGGCAAATACCGATGAACATGACGAAGCCGCCCACGATCTCAAATATCCCGCCGATGTAGCCCAGGATGATGCAGTAGCCGACGCGCACATCTATGCGCGCGGACACCGTTGTGATGTTGGTGAGGATATGGGTGTACCAGGCGATGGGTATGATGGTCATGACGCCTGAGAGTAGTATCAACAGTCCGCCCAGGCCGGCCACTAACCAGTTAGGCCTGTCTTTCCAGCAGCGGACCCCCGGGATGGCCACGATCACCCCGATTACAGTCACGATGAGGGAGGCCACCATCAGACCCTGGGCGACCTTGATGACCTGGTTGCCGAAATATGCGGTGTCCTGCAGATTGCACTGCAATTTTTGGTTGGTTGAGGAGGCCTGGCAGATGTCCCAGATGCCTTGCTCGATGTACTCGTCGGTCGGGGTGCTGGGGAGGTTGTTGAGGGTCCTCCAGTTTGGGGCCACGGTGGAGGTCAGATTCAGGATCCAGCCGCAGGGAGCAAAAACCATACCGAAGATCAGGATGCCCGGGGTGCGCATGGATAACCGGATCCACTCCTGCGTTGATTGCCTCGGCATGATTGCTGCTGCTGCTGTTGTTGTTGATGTGTAGACCTGTTCTTACTCCCGAAGGCAGTGTAGTAGCCTAATTCAGACAGGCGCGACTGAGTTTTGACAGCAACAGCTGGTCTTAAAAAACAAGTCTGACTGAAACCTGGCAGTGGGCGGGGCTTAGCCTCTGCCTCAGTCCCCAAATAGGACAGGTGTGGCTCGCCGTGAGCAGAAATGTCGAGGGCTTTTTCTTTTTTACCTGGAACGGCAAAGACAGAGCAGAGTTTCGACGAAGCTTTTATCATGCAAATATGTGATGTGATAAAGAAAAAGAAACCAATCTAGATTTGTGTCGGTGAAAGGGCTCTGGAGCAGGGCCCGCTTTATCATGATCGAGTTTCAAAATAGTTCTAGTTTGGTTTGAGAATGCCACCAGTGGCTGTGCAGAAACTGTTTTCAGTGAGAATGTAGTTCTGCAGGAATCTTCTGACAACAGCTCAAATACCTTTCTGCCTCGTTGTCTTTGTCTTCTCTCCTTCGCGTATTTCTATCTTCATATTTGTCTGTTTCTATTTATCCCTTTGTTTGTCTTGCTTTTTCTCTCTTTTCTGACCTTACCCCTGCTCTTTCCGAGGTTTCCTCTCAAGTCCGTCTGATAAGCCCATGAAAGTGGATTCTTCACAAACACTAAAAAAGTCTCTTCAGAGGGTAAAGGTCATAGGCGCATATTAATGATGATGCTCAAAACCCCAAATGTGAACAACTCTCGTGACACCATTGTGCACAGACCCTGAAAGCAGGGTGAGAGTCACACTCTGCTTTCACACAGCCATCAGCTTCAGTTTCTAAAGAACTGAACAACCTGAGAACAGCTGATGTTAGGCCCAGAGACTACATTGTTTAAGTTCTCAACTTCTAGTGGTCATTGCTCATCAACATCCCATTAGATTTTTATCACAATGTGACATGATTTGTGATTATGCATGGAGTCACCAAAACAGGCACTCTAATCACCTTTATTTGAAACACTGATAACCTGAAGAGCTGCTTATCTCAGAGGGAAGGGATGAGACATTGATTTTATCCAATTTGAGTATACTGGCCAGCTGTGGTTTAGTCACCAATACCAGCTAAGTTACCAGCAGCTTAGTACTTTAAATGTGTGGAATGTACATAAACATATCATTGTCGTTGATTGTACCAATCCAAACTATCAAGTCACACGTACTTGAAGCCGTTGGGATCGTTTTGTTTTTGTACTGAGAATTGTTTTTCCGGCCAGGTTTGAGCTTTCACACACAAAGAGCACTTGAAAGAAGTATGAGAGGTATGTCAACCAACCAGACAGAACTTTGCATACCCATCCCCTGACACCACAGTCTTGTTTTATCTCTTCTACAAGCTGAATTGTAGCAGTTGTCACGTGTGATCAGCTTTCACATCATTACTTCACTTGGCGCCGACTTGGACACAAAAACCACAGAGGATATGTTGTACATTGCTGTATCTAAATGGAATTTTGGTGCTGATACTACCACCACCACCACAACTAGTAGTGCTACTTCTACTATGGCTGAAATGTATTTTAAGGTGCAAAAAATGCCATTATCAGTGCGCCAAAGCCTCAAATGAACATAATGTGTCTGTGGTAGCTTATGGGCTCGGGGATGACTTCCAGTGACTAATCAGTTAAACCTTTTTGGCTTCTTTGTAAACACACCTTTCAGCCCACACTTAAAGCTCTCTCGTTTTCCAAGTTCTTCCACATAGCTTAACTTTTTCTTTATCTTTAACTTTCTTTTTAAATAAAGTATCTGGAAAATAGTACTTTTGGTCAATGTGTTTGCTTTTAAATGTACCGTTTTGAAAAACTGGATAGTGTCTATTCTTTAATTTCATCTTATCTGGTTATTGGGTATAGCCTACTCTTTTGTATCATGTTTTACTTTAACACAGGAAAAGGGAAAAGCGGCAATAGTTTTTTAAACATGTCACACTGTGTGTATATAAATAAAACCCTACAAGTTACAAACTGATTGATCTTTTAAAAAATGACAGATTGTGACTGAGTTACATCTGTCTTTGTTCCAGGTTTTATTTCTGAATGTCACAATGATGCTGTATGTTTTTTTTAATGTGTTTCGTTATGTGTTTAATGTGTAATGTGTTTCAGGGTTTAATCAAGTTAATTAAAAACAATAAATGCACACAATGCTAATGATTTAGGATGCTCAACTTGCCTTTGACTCAAACATGAGGATCTTGATTATATACATGACCCATATCACTCTAGATCTAGTGTTCAATTAATACGTTTTCATGTGAGAAAATATGTAAAGATCCAGAAATAATTTTAGGAGCATGATGAGAGAGATGCCACAGTTTGTGTTGTATAGCCCAAAACCAAACACTTTTCATGCAGGAGGTCTTGCTACTACCTGGTAGCCAATTAATGTAATTACTATAATATTCTGTTAGTAAACTGTCTGATATGATTAAAAAAGTTATCCTAAACTCTATTATGTGTGGCTCAGTCATTAGTCACAGTGTTGCTTTATAGCGAGAGTGTCCCTGGCTCAAATCACAGCCTTATGTCTGGAGTTTTTCATCATGTTTGGGTAGGTTTTCATGCAGCTCAGGTCAGGAAATCTACAAATTCAATAACATGCCAGTGACTTTGAATGTGTTTGTCTCTTCTGTGATAAACTGGCGTTCGGTCCTGAGTTAAACAAGACTGTTTCCACCACAGATTCAGTATTTTGACACATGCAGTAGTCTGTGATGTACCCTTTAGATTTCTGAATGAAAATGTATAGCGTCATCTGGGCAAGAGGGTGCAGCTTGAGTAGTGGAGCTGAGGTGGAGCAAAAAAGACAGACAAAACCAGTGTGGCAAAGAAAATGGCAGAGTGTAATAGGCCGAGTCACCCAATCAATCAAACACACATTTCTTTAAGCTTATAATTTAGTTTTTTCCAATACATACATTAGACAATCATTAATACCAGTTAAATAAGCCGCTGATCATTGTAAAATGTTATTTCTTAAACTGAACAAAGATAACCAGACATTTAAAAAATATATCACATCATATACTAATTTAGTGCCACATATTGTCTGTACACTATTGTATAGTTTGTCTGTCATATGCCTGTTGTGTAACGTTGTAAAAATGTTGTTTAAAATCTGTTCTAAAATGTCCATAAGAGTTGCATTAGTAGTGGGACTGGTGCAGTATCCTGAAGTTATTACCTATGCTCTCCACTAGATGGCATTGTTGTATTCAGCCAGGCCAGCTGACATCGCTCAGCTCCTCCACTACATCACAGTGGACTAAAATACAAGGCTCATTAGAGATGAACTGCGCCTCGCTTGGAAAGAGGACGAGATCAGACGGCAGAAGCAGGGGACGGTGACAAACAGCAGCAGTCAAGTCAGACAGTTTCCAGCAGCCTTCAAAGAACATACAGGAAGTCACAGAAATATTTACATCCTGTTAGATGCACCTGTAGGCTACCTGTAGTTTGCTATGGCTGAAATAAACTTCATTATTATTATTGTCAAGCACACAAGATATGTTTGTTAACAGATTAAACCTGCATTGCACAACATATAGCCTACAATCTAGCGTTACATATTACAGTTACACAGAAAATTAGTGTTTGTGGTCAAAATTAAAGAGCCAATCAGCTCTTTGATCAGGCGACAGCAAGGCGTTTCCCATCATGCCCTGGGTCTCTCAGTCGGTGGAGAGCAGCTGCGGCGCCTCGATCTCGTGAGGTTATCGTTGCCCACGTGTGCATGACGTCAGAGCAAGTCGTCTTTGGTTCTCTTTAAACATCCGTGGTCTATGGTCGGGATCAAGTCGGACACAAATCTAACCGGCATGCCAGCTACATAAACACAACTCAAATAACACATAAATTAAGAACAAATCTAAGATGTATATAATAAATAAACACGGGTGAACATGATTCTTTTCTTCTTTTTTAAGTTAGGCCAAATATTTTATTGGGTTGTCCCCTTGAACAAACATGCAAACCTCCTCTAACTTTTACCTACTCCCCAAATCATTTTTTAATCCCCCCCAAAATAATAACTGTAATATAATCACAGAGACTAAAAAAAGACAGGCAACATACAGTATACATTTATGTAAACTGATACAAGGTGTTGGGTCTGTAATCCTGCAAATATTCTGTCCTGATATCCCCCTAAAGCTTTATTAAACATTTTCGGAGACACAGCAAACGTAATCCCATCCCAGTATCCCTGAGCGGAAGTTTGAATTTCCTGGGCAGGAAGTTGTCACCAGTGTTTTTGTTGCTAGTGGGGACTGTTGTGTTGTGAAAATGGCGACGCCTCGTCGCACCTCTCAGCAGCAGCAGCCAAACTCCCTGCTGTCCTCCCCGCCCCGCGGCTCCTCTCTCCCCGTCACCCCGCCTGGCTCTCCGCCGGCGCCCACCGACGATGCCACCCCGCTTCCCCACAGAGGCGCGATGGAGAACGCGGCTGACGGTGAGGTAGCCCCTGCCTCTCCCACCACCACCACCTCCCCAGCTCTGGCCCTCACCGCCAGCAGCAGCAGCAGCAGCTCCACTAGCAGCAGTGCTAGCTCCCCGACCACCACCGAGGGTAGCGGGACCAGCCCCGGCTCTACGCCCGACTCGGGCAGCGGTAACCCGGGCAGCAGCAGCAGTAGCAGCAGTGGTGGTGCAAACGGGGCTTTCAGGGAGCTGTTTGAAGCCTGTCGAAATGGGGATGTTTCGAGAGTGAAGAAACTCGTGGATGCAGTGAATGTGAACGCCAAAGACATGGCAGGACGCAAATCGACACCCCTGCATTTTGCTGCAGGTAACCATAACGAAAATCACCTTTTAATCATACTAAAGTCTGTGCAGACTGTTAATTAATCCAGCTGGAGAGCTACATTTAGGGAGTGGGAGTTACCAGAAAGCAGCTAATAAACATGGACTTTCAGCAGAGCCGTTAGCTGAATGTTACCACAACACCAGTTTTCAGGGTGATATTGGCAGATGGTACCAGAAAAAAGTTAAATGCACCATTTATGCATCATTCTCAAAAACATTTGTTAGGGTAACTTATACCCTGTTGGACCCAGATTTTTTACAGGACAGTTTAACATTGGTCTGATTATTTCAAGCAAAAATGTTTGTTTCTGTTGTTATAAGCAACACCCCATCTCTCTTTCTCATTTGCTGAAATTGCTTCAGAAGGTTTGCAAACAGAACAACCAAGGTGGTTTCAGCGCAGAGAAGTATCTATTAATGCAACATAAGAAATGTCATATTTAAAACTTGCCTTCGGTTTAACCTGACTCTATACTTGTATTGAAATGGAGTGAACAAAACAAAACATAGAGAATCAAACTGTAAACAGATACAGCAGAAGTAAAACAGAACATAAAATAAAAGTCAGCTGTTCTGTCAGCTGTGTTGCTCCTTAATTTATCAGACAGTTTTATAAAGATAAGTTACACATTCAGAGTTTCAGAATATTTGGAAACCTCTCTATAATCCCCTTTCAAAGTGTCAGATTTGATTTAATCCTGCACAAAACGCTATGTGCAAGAGTTTCTTCTGGACATCACGGTTCAATTGATGTAACTTCTTGTTCCTACTTCTCTTTACAGGTTTTGGGCGTAAAGATGTGGTGGACCACCTGCTTCAGACAGGTGCTAATGTGCACGCACGGGATGACGGGGGTCTGATCCCGCTTCACAACGCCTGCTCATTTGGTCACTCTGAGGTGAGACTTTACACACAAAATTCTCCTACTTCTTAAGATAAATAAACAATTTACCCCTACCCACACCCTTGGATTAGCTGGAAAATGCATTGTCACAAAGCTGAAAACAGGGCTGTTTTTCTGAGCTCACAAAAAGTGGACTGTTTAGAGATATGGGGTTCTCACAGGACAGCAGTGTATAACGGAGTTAAAATTAGCACAACCGTACACATCTAGAGCGGAAAAATGCAACATACACATTAATGCAGCAGTAATATTAATCCAAAAACATCATATATAACAATAAAATACTAACATTGTACTGCACATTGAGTACTTTTACTTTTGATACTTAAAATACATGCAATGGAGGATCTGAATACTTCTTCCACCACTGGTGATACCTCACTTGTGTTTGGAACTTGCCGACATTACTACCCTTTAGGGCGACACAAAGGTGACAAATGTGTGCGACTCCTCCAGTATCCTGCGTGGAACAAAATAATCCTCCAAAACAGTTAAAATGTTAGTAAAGGGTAAATGATTGCTGGTGATTTAAAAAAAAAAAAAGTTTGGATGGCAGTTTTGTGGATAAGAATTAGTGTGGTGGTAAAATCCAGAATGTAACCGGTGTTGTTATGAGAGCAAAAGGTGACTCTGTCCAAACATGCAAATCAGCTCTGTTTGCCTGTAAACTGTAATGTGCACAGTCAGCCTCAAAGATCCCATTGAGGAAACCTGACCATTCACTCTCATTGCTGCTCTGATACTCTGGTCATGCCTCTGCAGGATGATCTGCGACAGATGTTCTAAATGCTTTTTGTCCCTTCTGGCCATTAACCAAAGTGATCAATCTGATGTTTACAGTTTCGAATGTGTTAGAGGCTTTTTAGAGCTTTCTCTGAGAGCACTTTGCCACCTTGTAAGAAAAGTGTTGTGCCAATGCAGCTGTATGATCACAGTGATGATTAGGATTGTAATGAGAGTAAACACTGGCCAAACTGAAACCAATCACTCAGCCCCTATACAGTTGAACCTCTGAAAGTGGTCGTTTGCCTTGCTTTTATGTTTTTCTTGGGGGGGTTCAAGTGTAATTGGACTTCATCCAAAAGTGTAGTGGGTGGCAGTGCAAGGTTAGGTGTAGGTGGAATATCTCTGCCAGAAAATGGAGGATTAAACCCTTCAAGTTGCTGCTTGAAGTAAAGGAGTATCTGGACTTCTTTTTCACAAGTGTGAGATTGACAGGCACATAGGTGTGGTGGTATGTGTTCTACTATATGTGGGCAAAATGTACACTCAGTAGCCACTTTATTAGGTACACATGTACAATTCTACTTTTACAAAATGTATGTGTAAATTCAATTATATGTTTATTACTTAGGTCATAGTTAAATGCGGTGTTGTACTGAACTTCATTATACTGAGAGGTGTTTCTAATTTTTTTGTCCTCCCTATTTACATACATATGAGGGGGGCAGAATCTTAGAAACACCTCTGAATATAATGAAGCTCAGTATAACACCACCATCAACTATGACCTCAATGCTAAACGTATTATTGAATTAACATCTCTACGCAGGGATAGACGCTAATATTTGTAAGGACTGGCCCCACGGGCCACCAGGCCCCTTAATTTGGTGGACAAAGTACTTTTTTGGTGGCCCAAATGTAAAGTTAAATAAAAACAATACAGCAAAGGCAATTTAACACACTGATATTTCAATAAAGGAAAAGACATTAACAGAACGAAAATATATTTTTTATAATAATTAATTTAAATTGAAAACTAAAGTTATTTGTAAACATATGGTACATATATTCTCTCACAGTCTCTTAGTTCATGACCCTCCACCCCATACCTCTGCCTCTCTCTGTCGCTCGCTTCCTCACGCAGATAGAATCATAGAATGTTGAACTAAAAGGTGCGAAGGAATCGGGATGTTTGTGGAAATGTAACGTTGCTTTGGTAAACACTGACAGTATAGGGATAAAACTTGGTACATACATACATACTACATGGAGTATTTGGTGGCCATAAAGTAGCTTTTTGTGAAGTGGCCACTGAGTGTATGTATGGATGCTTTTGACAAAGCAAAATCAGACACTGATACATTGAGAAGGTTCTGTTATATGAAAAAAAAAAAATGGTTTTGTAGGGGGGAAAAAGCTTATTCCTGAGTCTGAGGTAATAAATAAAGTATCATTTTGGCATCCCTTCCAAAACTCGAATAAGTTCAAATGATACCCAGCCGTAGTTGTGGTGAACAGCAGCAAAGATCTGTCATACTGGTTAACTGGCATGACTAGGTTGTCAATGCTAAGATAGTGTTAGCTAAACATTTTCTAGTGTTAACTAAACCAAGAGGCTTCCAAACTTTACTCCTTGATTAAGGTTTACCGGCTTGAGTAGGGGAAAACCACCCCTGGGGAATAAAAAGCACCTGGGATAAGGATTTTTGCCAAATAAAGATTAAATGCAGATGTTATGCCTGTTGTTTCCAGGTGGTGTCCTTGTTGCTGTGTCAGGGGGCCGACCCCAATGCTCGAGACAACTGGAACTACACGCCACTCCATGAAGCTGCCATCAAGGGCAAGATAGACGTCTGCATAGGTAAGCACACAAAAACACACGCTGCCAACATTGTGGGCTAAGTAAACCCGAGTGTGTATTAAGTGATCTGCAGGTGATGTGATTACACAGTGAGCATCAGTGTGTTTACGATAAATGATGTAGTGGCATTTGCAGATTTTTCTTGGGACTGAATTGGCTGTGTGAACAGAACAGAAACAGTGTCACTGGATGCCACAGTGGTTCATTGTGGTGGATTTGCATCGTTCCTGCATGTTTCTTGTATGACATTACAAAATATGTTTCATCATTTGCAATGGCAAATGTTTTTAGATATTAAATTATGCAATGGTTTTGAAGTCTAGTGTATGTTTCTATATAATATCTGCTCCCCAGCCTCTCCAAAGTCACAACCTTCAGTTCTGTATAATCGCACAGTAATTTTAGAAACTATAATAAACCACCCACCCACAGACTGTACGCTGTTATTTTCCATTAAGCATAAAGCAGCAAATAACCTGTAAATTGCAATTACTGTGTTACTGCTTATTCTTAAGCCCACACAGGGGACAAAGGAGCATTGATTTCTTTGTCTTACAATATATGAGCTCCCACCAATGTCGTTTTCAGTTTAAAAAGTGAAACAACGCTACAGGCTCAGTTCAGAAAGGACATCAGCAGCAGCAGCAGTTGATCTTTAAAGGTGAGCTAAAAAAAAGAAAGGCTGTATTACTGATCCATGAGGAAAATCTGAAGTAGACAAGATACGCCACAGCATGAAAAGCGTCTGAGCAGTAAGTTGTGGGATAATCTTTATGATCTTAATGGAAAAGCATCGCTCAGTGTGAGTAGTAATGGCAAATGACTGCAATGATAGTCGGCGTCACCTTGCTGCCAGCATCAGTTGGGAGTGCTGAGAGCAACCAGGAGGAAAAGTTGCTCCAGCCATTTTTATTTCTATGCAATAGCTGCTGCAGAATGTCTGGGCCACGAATGACTGCATAGCAGCACGGGGGCTCCGTGGAGCTCTCATGATCACTGTGCACAAACTGCACCCTGTTGTCAGGGCTGAAGCAGCGGAAACTCAACTTTAAACTTAGACATGCCAGAATACAAAGAATACAGAATGCAATGAAAGGATATAATTCAGTACATGACTAACTGCATTTATAGGTTCATAAATTCATTCAGGATGCCTGATTTAACAGCCTGACTGCCGTGTGCAAAGCTGAAGCTCTCAGTTGGTTTGTTTTTAGCTCCGTACCAGCTTGTTGTAACTTCTCAATGGGCAAGAATGATTCCTACGAAAAGATACGTTGCACATACAAGTGATTTAAGAGAATTTGTGGCATTCACCAATTCTCTTTTTTTTTTTTTAGGTACAAAAATGTAATTCTCAAGTAGTTCAGGTCAATGATACCAAAATCAACTAAAGTGAAAATAAGTAACAAAAATAGAAATGTGAGCATTACGTTCTCCTCATTATCATCCTGGCAAACCGTTTTTTTTTTTTTTAGATTTTATGATTTTATTGTCATGTTGGCATCGTATGCAGTTCAGTTGGTGCTAGGCTTATTCTCACAGCTGCCTCAGGGTCTTTATGCAGGCTGCTGGCCATGATTGTCCTCCATTTTAACAGCTGACAGTCTAACATCTCCTTCTATATAATCTCTGTGACTCTCTCATCACCTCGACTGCCGCTCATCTAAGTCATGAGCTGCCTTGCTATAGCAAGATGTGTTTTACCATCACTTCTCTACAGGGATTGTACAAAGTCTTGAAAGTTTGGAAAATGCTTAATTTTAACCGCTATGTTTTCAAGGTTAGGAATATGCTTGAATTCGAATATAATCCTTGAAAAATGCTTGATTTTTCAACATAATCTGGTGGTTCATCTGCACACTCACTCATGTAAACCAAAAATATTTTAATATTTCAAATGAAACAATCCTTTTGTCATATTTGTTTGTTGTCTCCTGGTGTCTGACACCAGACGCGGAGCTAGATTGACTGATGTGGGCTCCGAAATGAATAAGGGGGTGTTTTTCCGCTCCGCTTCGAATCGTCGGGGCGACCATCTGCTCTCAGATGATTGCTGTTGGTATAATGTAATCCTGTAAATTTTATTTTTTGCAATTGTATTTATAGTTACATGTTAGATGTGATGATAAAAGCTTCGAGAGTCTGGAAACCTTTGATTTAGGTACCTTGAAAGTGCTTGAATTTTATTCTTAAAAAGCTGTACAAACCCTGTTTCTAACGATATCATTTGCAGCTGTATGAATATTTTTTTATTGTTTTGGGACCTCTTAATACAACTGCTGACACTGCTAAATGATTGATGATTTTGATTTCCGATAGTGGGACTTGAAGCTCTGCAGTGTTACGGTCTTCTTCTTACTTATTTTCTTGAATAAAACCTGCCCACAAATGGAACGGAACAGGCAGACTTATATAGTGATTTAGGGGTGTTGATTATCCTTATGATCATATCCGACAGTAAGAGGGATTTAGGTAAAAATATGACAATGTTATTGCATGATGCCCACCATCTTGGAGTTGGAGGGAGCAGGTCATGCTGAGGATGTTGTGGTTGCTGCCACCTCTTATCCAAACACCCCACTAACTGAGTTTAGTTGCGCTCTACAACAATGTTATGGTGACATTTAGGGGCTCACATGTCATTGAAGGACACAGACAACTCAACCTGTTGTCATACACTGCTCTGATCAGCCCAGCAGTAAGCATGACTGAGTGCCGCCACGTCGGAGCGCTTCCACCTTCTGAAAATACAGTTTGACACAAGAGGATCATAAATCCGTTATTTTCTACCGGTTCAAAAGGCTAATATTTCTAGGTCACATTACCAATTTGTGAGATAAATAATTTGAAAAGCTGCCACCTTCACTGCTCCCGCTCTTAGGTAAGACATTTCACTCCGGTCTCGCACAAAGGATCATTATTCTTAGCGTCCTTGACTGCAGCAACAGGGGCATTTTTCCAGCATTACCATACGACAGTAAGAAAACTGACAAAACATTGACACAACCTGATATATTGTGTATCTCAGGTTTGTGTGTCTGAAATGATCTGAAACCGATGCATGTAGGAAAAGTCTGGAAACGCATGGTATGCTGTGGAAAATGGTCCACAATAATGTTGTAAACATGACTTGTAGAGCTAAGATCGCAATGCAATGAATAAAAGATACTGTTTATATTTAAGGTCAACATGCTAATGCTGTTTCCATTTCTGTTTCTTTTTTTTTTAATCAATTTTGAGCCAGGTCTTCACAAATCAAATAATGTAGCACAGCCAGGTAATTTAGATTTTATTCCATCATTGAACAACATAATATTTTGCTTTGAGTGCTGGAAATCAGTTTTGAGCTAGTCAACAGGTATAGGTGTGCATATCCAGTGCATAAAGCTTTTAAACAGTTGCCTGATAAGTCCAGTGCCTGAGCACTTTTGGCGAGGTTAAACCATTCAGGTGGACCTCCACAATGTGTTTTTTTTTTTTTGTCTAAATAGCATTAAAGGTTTGTTTTGTCTGGTGTGAGAAGGAAAGCTGACTTTTGGTTTCGGCAAACCAAGGCATGTAAACACAAATCTCATGACCTCCAGTGGCTTGTTTATTGGACAGAGTTTTGGTAGCCTGTCATCCTGCCAGGTTAGGGATTTGGCAGCAGAATGAGTCAAACGAATCAACTCTGATTCGACTGACTTCAGCTCAGCATGATAGATGCTGTGTCCTCTTCTCTGGTGTTCAGACAACTTGAGTAAGAAATTAATCTCTAATTTCCAGACCTGCATCTCTTCAAACTCAAGGTCTGTAGAAAATCTAATCAACAAACTTGGGATAAGAAGATCTTGGAAATCCTAAGGCAGCCATGCGATTGGCTCTGAGTTTAAAATCTTCTCCTCAGTGTAATTTTACTGGTTATTGCTATGATCACAGGCCACTGAGACTCCACCCTTTCCTGGCTAATGTTTTTTTTTTTTTTTTGCATTTCTCCAGATAAGGTCAGTAAGTTTGATGAGATGGAGGGCCAGCAATGTGATATTACAGTCAGTCTGAGCAGTGCTATGTTCTGCTTCTTCTCCAGATGTCAGTGTTGTTTGGTTTTGGTAAAGCACTTTTAATTGCTGATGCTAAATACTATATTTAAATAGACTTTATTTATTTAATATCTGTCTCCCTATGCCCTCAAACCCCTGCATTTTAAATGTGTTTTTAGGTATGTTATTAAGGGTCCATTGTTTATTATCTGGTTGAACTGAATTGCGAGATGCCTTGTCCAGGGGTTTCAAGTGAACTTGCTGAGATGTATATTGCTTGTTTTGTACAGCTAACAGCCCAGAACCCAAAGATATTGAATTTACAATTAGGTAACTGAGAAAAGGCAGATGCTCTGCAGCTTTGCTTTCTCAGTTTTTACTGTTCAATGAGCAGTGTCAGTGACAGTACAGGAGAAGGAGTTCCTCACCTTTATCATGTAGGGTTGAGGTTTGACTTTTGGCCAAATAAAAGTGTCTGCAGCTCTTTGCCTAAATGTTCACTTGTGTAAAACTGTCAAAAAGCCTCCTCAAATGTCTAAATGTAAATTTAGACCAGGTAAAAGCCATACTTACCTCTCACAGAAAGGCTTTTACTGTGAAGCCGCTGCAATGCAAAGTCTGCATAACATTGCACCTGCCTGCTAGCTGACTGTTGCTGCTTTGATTCTCCAGCAGCACTTTGTCCCTGAGATGGGACTAGTTTTTTTTTCCAAATTCAGTTTTCCCATTTGAACATACCACACCTCAGTTGAGACAAGCTGAGAAACTCTGGATATCTCTGCGTTTATAACAATTTTGTGCAAGTTATCCACTGACTGGACATAGACACAGATAGTCATAAAATAACTGTTGCAAATCTGACATTGTCCTGAAAACTAATCCTGTCAAAAAAAGGGATTTGGGTTGTTCAAAGAGGCCTTTTGCAGGTATTACAGACGTGCCATGCCCATTAGACAAAACTGAAAACACAAAATTTGATGTTGACAGCTGCAAATCAGAGGTGTTACAGACTGGATTGGCTGATTTGTGAACTATTCTAACCTGTATATGTGTGATGTGTTGCGGTGTAGCTGTGCATCAGACTGTCTCTCTCTGCCTCACTATGGACATGTCTTTATTCTCTCACTGTTGGGTATCAGAATCAGTGTGTGTGTGTGTGTGTGTGTGTGTGGGATTGGTGCAGAGCTAAATCATATTTTTGTTGAGGGGTGAGTGGGTGACTAAGGTCTGCGTCAGTGCTGGGGCAGAGGCACACACATGCGCATACACGTGCACATACATACACACACAGCATCACACGCACTCCTGGTTATCTCCTCTTCTACCCCCCTCTCTGCCGGGTTTGAGCTGGGTAGTTTGAAGTGTACACAAGTCAAAGGGCATGTGTACCGGGAACTGCTCAGTAATCACAATAGTGGGAAGCGAGATAGAGAGGAAGGCAGTGAGCGTATTGACATTAGCCCCCTTAAAAGAGCTTATTTACAAAAAGACTGAGCGCAGGCAGAGTTTGTTATTCAGCTCATATCTGTTCGGCAGTTGCATGACTGCCCTCTCTTCTCTTGTTTCTTCTCTCCTCCCCTCTTCCATCTCTCCTCTAGTCTCCTCTCCTCACGTTTCTTCTCTCCCCTCTCTTCTCTCTTCTTCCCTTCCTTCTCTCTCCTCTTCCCTTCCTTCTCATCTCCTATTCTTTCCCCTCTCTTCTCCTCTCCTCTTCCCTTCCTTCTGCTCTCCTCTCCTCATGTTTCTTTTCTCCTTTCCTCTGTTTTTACGAGTCCCCGCTCTCTCTCCCTCCCTATCACACAAACCAACACTCTTTTCGTCCTCTACCTCTCCCATTCTCTCTGACTCTCAGCCCCCCCTCCCCTCCCATCCTATCTTTCCCTTCCCTCTCTCATCTAGCTCTCCGCTGCATCGCTCAGTCAGTCGGAGAGGCGAGAGGCTCTCCACTCGCACTGCCTGCCCGCCTTGTCACTGCTGCTACCTCTTCTAGCTGTAGCCACTCGTCTCTCCCTTCCCTCCTCACTCATTTTTATTTATTTTCTCAGCGTAACCATAGCCTTCCACCCCTCCTCCATGTGTTGTGTAGCTGGTCACGTAGCCGCTTTGTACGGTCCGCTGTTTCTCTAGCGGTGTGGTGTAGCGTAGCTTTTGCTGCTCTTGTTGTGGCATGTCTGTTTATATCAGCAGCATGGCTCGCAGGGCAGGGGCAGCAAGGGGCAGCCGAGGGAGCAGCGATAGCAACAGAGGAGGAGCAGCTGGAGGAGGAGGAGGAGTAGAGAAATGTGGAGCAGGACGTGCAGAAGGGCTGCCAGGGGAGCCAGGAGACACAACCAGAGGAGGAGGAACAGGAGGGATGGCAGAGGAGCAAGTGGGAGAAAAAGGAGGAGGTCCAGGAAGAGCAGTTTATGGAGCAGGATGTGGTTCAGCAGCAGGAGGAGCAGGGGGAGGAGGGGGACTAGGAGGAGGTGTGTGTCGGGGAGTTTGCATGTCAGTCCAGGAGCTCAGCTACTGTCTGTGTCTGCCCTGTTGTTGTACAGTGTTACTGCAGCATGGAGCCGACCCCAACATCCGCAACACCGACGGCAAGTCCGCCCTGGACCTGGCTGAACCCTCCGCCAAGGCCGTGCTCACAGGTCAGTTTCCTGTTTGTCTGTCTATCTGTTAAATTCCACACACACAGGTCAGCACATGTCTGTATTTCTTTCTGTCTTACTCTATGGCTGGTATTCTGTTGCGGGTTGCTTGGGTTTGTTTATATCTTTCCTGTTCTTAGTTTCTTGTTTGTTCTGTTTCTGTCTATTCTTTAAGGGTGTGCATTTCCAGTTCTGTCTTAATGTTAACATTTTACCCACAACTCTCGACCAACATTCATGTCCTCATTTGGTCCAAGGCTGCAGGCAGTATCAACTTTAAAAATATCTAATTTTTGTCAATCTATCACCCTCCATCCTCCACATTATTTTGCAAGGCTGTGCTCCTTACGCTTGTTATCCAGTCTTTGTGTCCAAGGCTGTACACACATTGGTCACTACATCACATTTTCTTCGTTTTGCTCTCTGCCTCTATCCAACGCTGTAATTAGCGGTCAGAAGTGTTTGTGTCTCTGCCTTCTTTTCTGTCCTCATTTCTTTCCTCTCACTCATTGATCAGTTACTCAATAAACTCACTCTCTGTGTTGGATTTATGGTTGCTTGCCTTTCTTTTCCTTCATTGCTCTTTCTTTCTTTCTTTCTTTACAAAAAGGAGGAATAACCAAAACAATGACACAGCAGACCTTTACTGAGCAGTTTTTAATTCAGTACAGCACAATGCCAAAACAATGACAAATTGAATTATTTAAATGCAGTTTAAGACTGTAAGAACCGCTCACCTCCCACCCCATCCATTAACTACTACTGTGGCCTCATGGGGAGCCAGGGAAAGCCTTCGTCACCCTCATCATCATCATTGTCCCACTTGGGTTTAGGCCAGTAGCACTGATACCTTTAGACTCAAGTCAGTGAAAGCTAATAGTTTGCACTCAAAGCTGATCAGTTTCTCACTTCTCACACCAAAATATTCAGTGTTTGTTGTCCTACAGTAAAACTGCAGAAAGAGGCTTTTACACCCTTACAAGACAAACAATCCATAAACTCGTTGGAGAGCTTTAGTGGCTGACATGGGACCCTAAAACTTTGCAGTGAAACTCCGACTAATTACTGGTTCTTTCGTTGTTACAAACGCTTAAAGGCAGCAGGGCTCATTACAACAGTCACTGGGGTACTTGAGGAAATAATTAAAAATATGTCTTTTAAATAAATTATTTTTAGTATGTTTTGTTTTGTGATTTCTCCTTAGTTGGACAGCTGAAAGTACACTCAGAAAAACGTTCTGCAGGTTTTCTGGCCTGATTTTGCTTTATGTCTTCCATTTTTCCTCTTTGCAAATCAGCTCTTCACACCCTTGATGAACGTCTTCGTACTACATTGCGTGTGCATGTGTCAGTGTTGTATGCTGATGAGTCATGAGTGCTTACCTCACTTTTCCTTCAGATGGGAAAGGTTGAAGACATGGCTCTCATTGAACTCAGTTAGTCCTGTTTTTTTTTTGCAGTGGTGGATGAGTAAAGAGAATTTGAGATCTAAAATCTCTTTCTGTGTTCACTGTCTCTCTGTGGGTATTGACGCAGGCTCTAAATCACTTTACACAGCATCACTTCTGTGTTTACATCATCAATTCCTCTTGTTAGGCCTCTGTGGTAAATGAGATAAACCTCGAGATACCACAGCGAGGAGATGTGCGTTGTCAAAACATGGGGAGGAATTTCATCGTAGCCGGCTGCCCTGTGAAAAATGATTGTCCTTGCCAGCTAGAATCGAAATGAGGTGGTTCGGTGCCAGAATTATTGAACATTGCCGTATATGCTGCAGTTAGCATCCCATCTCGGTATCGCCCATGATACAAGTTTTACAATGGAGCTGTCATGGACATGCGATTTAAGAGCAGTAAAACTAGAAGATTTAGCAGAGGAGTCATTTAATTGATCTTAGTCTATATAGAAAATGTTTACCAAACATTGCACACTTAATCAAATGTGTGTGTGTATACAGTATATAGTATGTAATGACTCAAGGCGGCTAATAGTGTGAACAACAAACAGACTGAGACAGTCTCAAACACACAGTGCTGCTTACAAATTGGAGTGCACTCAGCGCAGCTTTGCTGTGTTTGTTTAATGTCACTAGCAGTGCTGGATGAAACATGTGAGCATCAACAACTAATCAAAGGAGGAACATAGAATTCTTTCAGCAACATAGTTAGTGTTGTGATGTTTTAGACCAGAGGTTTTCAAAGGTGAGGTGCGTCTCCTGACGGGTACGCGGGAGAGTTGAAGGGGACGCGCAGAGGGAGAGATGGGTGGGACAGGTGCATGCTGGAAAACAACAAGAGTTTAGTTATTGTAGTTTTACCTGCTGATTTGGCCTGCTTCCCAACAGTCAGCACTTGCAGTAGCAGTGGCTTTGACACACAGCTCATGGAAGCAGTTATGGTGCTTAAGCTGCTTCTTCTGCACACACGATACACATATTTTTAGATTCAGTCTGACTTACCCTTACCAATGATATCGTCTATACCATATCTCCAATGTCCAAATGTTCATCCATGGATACATGTCCAAAATTCCTCTTAGAAACCATAGAAAAAAGATGCTTCTTATAACTCCAGAACTTGCCTTAGAATAATCAGGTTTTAGGTTTTCTTCAGTGTCAGACTAATCCAGTGATAGTTGTCTGTACATCCATGGGTACATTGCAAACAGGGACTGCTAATAGCTAATTCGGCATACTTTTAATGATGCCAATTTGCCATTTAAACAAATTAAGCTAGAAACAAAACGCAGTGCAGTTGTCTTGGTTTTGTCTGAGGGTGGGAAAACAGTATTTTTGGTCTGCTGGTCAAACCCTGCCCTGATCAATCACATACATTCACACGCTTCATTGTGCTGCAGCTGCCGTCACACATTACATTCATTTATAAGACAGTGTTTTTACCAGCTCAGTGAGGCATAGGTCGTATCTCACAAGTGACCTACTGAACCTTGATTTATTTTTAAAATGGAAATACATTTTAAGCAGATGTATAATGCTCCATCTGCCTACTCTAAGAATCTTAAATCTCTATAAATGGGAAAAAGTGATTTGGTATTAAAACATGTTTTAATTTACATAAACAAATAGGATCCATAATAGACATTCTTCAAGACATTTTAGCTTGTCATAGTAGGGAAAGCAGAGGTGTAATTCATCCATTAATGATGGCTCTGTTCCATTGAGGTGATTCATTGAGCCTTGCCAGTGAACCAGCATGCACAACACCAGGACGCTGGAACTGGATCACCTAACTGGAATGCAGCGTTATTTAAGGTTATTAATTATACCAGTGCCTTTTCCTGGTATGACATGTCTTCTGTGAAAGAGGCCGTTTAGAACGTCGCCAAATGATAAATACAGGCAGAATAAAGTGCTTATAATACACAAAATGTGACTGAATACTCATCGTGTCACTCAAGCCTAAGCCTCCAGAAGAAGCAGATGGGTGCGTTTTTAAATTTTAATGAAAAAGACAACAACAAGACATTTACAAGGACAGCTTAATGTCATCTTCCGTTCTCAACATCTGCTGTTTCCACAGGCATCCACCGATGCATTCAGGTGAAAATCAGCAGTTAACAGAGAAACTAGTCGATCCATAACACCATCTGACTCTGCCCTCCATCACTGGCCCCTTCCTCCTGCAGGGGTTGTTCTGTTTTCTGTCTGCGGTTCAGATCTGACAAATTTACCGCATCTTGTTAGTAACAAGAATTATGCTTTTAATGGCCACCACTAATTACCTAAACTATCGTCCTGTTACATTGTCTTTTCACCCAGCACCACCTTGGAGTGATTCCACTGCTGTAATTACTGTTAGAAGTGATGCATTTAACGCAGTGCTCTGGAAGACAGTTTTATTATTGCAGGCACGGACCAGTTTTGGTAAAAAGCCTTTAAATTCTCTTTCCAGGAAACCCCCCCTCCCAAGAGTGTAAATGGGAACATATATGATTATGTGTGTGTTTGTGTATTTGTAGCCTCTGTATAATCTTCTACAGTGACACCATGCATGAGCCTTTTTCTCCCTGTCCTATATTTTCTGTGTCTACGATTTAGAGGTTCTGCTCTATTCCTCATCTCTGCCGCAGGCCAGCACAGCTTTCAGCTTCAGTCTGTGGTGATGGAAGTTTATATTGACCCATAAATTAGCCCTACTGCCCTGCCACATCCAACAAACTGCTCTCAGAAATGATATATTCTGTTCCCAGTTAGCTGGAGATGTGGAACGGAAAGACAGAGATTTATTTATTTATTTTTTAAACGAGCTTCAAACACCTCTCAGGCTGCATATTAATTAAGTTTTTTGTTACGCGGTTTGTTTTCCTGATCAGGGTGAACACGTCAGACAGGGGCAGGGCAGGGCGGTGTTGATCGTCAGGTCTTTGTTCAATCCCTCAGACGCTCCCCAGATATGCCTTTTTTACACACACAACCAGTGGATTCTGCAATTTAGTCTATCGCAAGTATGAGACACCACTATTCACACCACTCCAGGGGGCAGACTCACATGCACACCTGTACTTCGCACATAGAGAATTTGTTGACAAAGGTCTGGGTGCCTCTCAACATTATTTGCAGAAGTACAATGGGCTAGTAAGGACGGGCTCATCCAAATTAGTATGGATAGTATTACCTGTCAAAATTGGCTGTTGCAATATCAATAGCTCAATAAATGAGCAATTAAGTCTGATAGAAATGTAAATTCTTCAAAGCTGGAAAAAAAACCTGAAGGTAAAACTCTCATTACTCTATTGTGCGATATCGCTAAATGGTCACTGGCTCCTAGAGCTGAATTCAAACGTCACACGGCATTTATCAGATGTTGGGGCGAAGCTGGTCTGTTTAGACCTGATTTATAGTCCTGCGTCAGTGTGGAGCAAGTTGAGGAATGCTAGACAAATTTTGTGATCAAGCAAAGTAATTTTCAGTACAAACACAGCTCTTTATCACAAAGTGTATGAGAGAGTGTACATTTGGGTAGCCTATACAATCAATTGTGTGCTCATTTACTGTTTTGATTGACAAAATATTTGACAGAATTCCTTTAAAACCCAGTGTACAGTGTAAAGGTAAACTCAGGTATTTTTAAACCTGGGCCCTATTTTTTTTAAACAAATTTTAGGGTCTAAATGACTAATACTTAAACCAAAAGTTTTGGAATTTGTCCAGTAGATCACCTCTGCTGGCATCCGTGAACAGACTGCAATGGTTGCCACATAATCATTGCAGACAATTGCGTCCGTGAAAAGTATGTCCACTAAAAGTGATCGCAAATGTCAGACTAATAAGTATTTGAGAGAAACACACAGTAATGATGTGAAAAGCCCTAGAAGAGCTAACTTAGGAAACAAAAGGATCACCAGGAGGAATTTTCTTTACATCTGTCTTTCCTGTCATTGGTGATTGATCTTTCTCTAGCCTGTAAGCAGCGATTAGGACACTTTCATCAAGTTGTTTCTGCCCTTGACGATTCTTTCTCCTCTCCCCTCATCTCTCCCATCGCTTTCTTTCTTCACTCATCAATTACGCCGTTGTTTAATGGGCTTGCAAGTACAGCGTGTACTCCATCCACCGCTCATCCTTACATCGGCCTCGGTGTCACTTTCTTTCCCCCTGACACGTCATCTATACTCTTTGTCCTCTTGCCCCCTGCTGTCTCTCACCCATCTCAAGCTCTGTACCGATCAGCCTCTCCATCTTTTCCCTGTGACATTTGTCATTTATTCTCTTTCTGCTCTTCACTTGAAATGTCTCACTCTGCCTCATCCTCTTTAAATCTCTGACAGTAACATGATTCCAGTGTTGTATCAGTCTATGAAGTACTCATAGATAAGCTGTTGGTGCATCAAAGACCTCAGCAAACCCTGAAAAAATTGTGCAGCTTCGACATGGTACATGCATTGAGTGTTGTAAGGTGGAGGTTGGTGATCAACTTATCTTCAACCAAATACCTTAAGATGCTACTAACAAACTAGTGAAACATAAGCTCTATGTATCTTAAGCGGTAGAGGTAATTTATGTGGTAATCTCTCTAAGACTGTTTTAATTTTCTCAGGTATTAAGTGCTTGTTGATTTTGTCTGCATCTTTGGTATTAAGCTCTCATAGCTTTGTTTGCTTTTGTGTCAAATAGGAAACAAACTGTGTTAAGATTTGGCTGTATAAAAAAGAAGAACACCTGTAGTAGTAGAAGAATAAGCTTTTTAGATACAGTTACTTCAGCCTCAGGCTAGATGACAGTGACAGGTGCGTGGGTTGAACTTTGAGCCACTGAGGGGGAGGAGGGCGCGACTAACAGTACACTTATTGCACAAAGGTGAAAAATTGCATATTGTGTTTTGTGTTGAGACTGAAAGTGCTGTTCACAGCTTTAATATAAGAAACAAAGAACATCGCATGATAAATAGAAGCAGTCAACAGGAATATGGGTTTTAAGTAATAAAATTTAAAGTCTACAGCCATGCTAGCAGCCCTGTGAGGCTGTATTTATGCACAGTGGTGCTTTGAGCTAAATGCTAACATGCGCATAATGAAAATGCCAACCTGCTGATGTTGGCTATAATGTTTACCATGTTTACCATCTTAGTTTAGAGTGTTAGCATGCTAACATTTGCTGATTAGCACTGAACACAAAGTAAAGCTAAGCCAGATGGGAATTCTAACAGCTAATACAACAGAGAGCTGAAGTCAAACTGAAACATCCGTGTTTTGTTCCAGAAGTAAGAGAACCTCATTCAAAATCCCACTAACATTCAGAGTCATTACTAAAGATCCAGCCTTGGAACATAACCTTTCTCAACTGTATGTCGTGTGGCTCGCTTCATGTGTCTAGATAAGGACGGTAGTTATTTTTTTTAATGCCCGCTACGCCTTCGCTGGTTAACCGTCAAATGGCTCGACAAAAGAGGCGAGGACTAAATACTATGTTGTCACAATATATTTTCTGCCTGAATGCGCCAACAAAAAGTGACTTGAGAACAAAGGATTTTGGGATACAGAGCTACAAATGATGTACCTTTTGCAAAAGAAGGCGGCATTTCTCTTCTGCTTTTGTCTGGGTCTGTGGAGTGAGACATTGTGTACCAGTTATGATGTATTTGGTCTTAAAATGTTATCTTTTGGAGATGGTCCCCTGAGTTGGTACTCGGTGTTCCGTTTGGCCTTTCCGACCTGCTGCTTGTTATGTAGCAGCAAGGGCATGGAAACAGGCTTAAATGAAGTGCAGACGGTGTATGAGGCAGCAGGTATGATGTTGAATCTCTATCAGCTGATGATCAAACAGCATCAGGTGGTGGAGAGGCTGTGGTAAACCTAAATATTTTTACAGCTTTAAAGAGTTGGCAGAGACACTACGGAACCTTTTTGGTTTCAGCCACAACAAGGCATGTGACGTATATGTATATTAGTAAGTATTGTTTACGATGCTGTTGGTGCACATGGTTATTGTTCACTTGCTGCATAGATGTCATCTCAATGCTGAATTTAAAAAGGAGTACAACACCACGTCCACCCGACTCAAATGGCACTGTGCCGCTCGGGTTTGGAGCGCACCCAAAAAGTACAGCATGGTACGACATCATCTGGCACCAAAGACCAGCCAATAGGAGAGGGTCATTTCATTACTTTACTTCAGATATGGACGTTTGAAATGTCTTTCTGGAAGCCTATAGCTTAGGACAATAAATATAGAATGAAAGAAAAGAGTGAATTCATCCATATATTCATTATTGCTACATAATAAGAAGGAGGGAGAGAAACACTGGAAGGATAAATAGAGACGGAAGAGAGACGAGAACAGAGAGAGTGAGAAACAGAGTCCATTAGCTGCTATTAATTACCTCTGATTGGTATTCACAGACTAGCTGCTTCTGAGCCTCCGAGAGATCAATTCTCCACTCTGGACCTCAGTCAACACACTGCACGCACACACTTTTTTTTTTAAACTCTTACTCACACTTTTGCACAAAGTCCTCTTGTGATTTCATGTACACTACCAAAATTACTTTTTTCTATATGAGTTTTAACATTTGTTCCAGCATATAGGCTGTCATATTTGATACCAACATGAACTCAGTGGTTTAAAAATGTAAGCAGAGTAACAATAGGAAGACATGTTTTCTTGTTTATACGAACAAATCAGCTTAATTTCAGTTGCTCTGTGTGTCACGTTGCTGTTTGCTTTAGGTTAAGTGCCAACCAGATGACGGGATAGCCAGTTTGGCATCCAAGATCAGGTTTCAGACTCTGCACGTTGTGTGTGTCTTCACAAAGTGTTGTTGCCCCTTTCAAATGGAAGTATTGGATTATTTCCATGGAATGCCCTCCCATGCTCCTGACCTTGTCTGGTATGTGCCCAGCATTATCAAACATGTTTTATATTTTCATAGTAGGTGTTCTCCTGTGTGTGGTGGAAAGAGCTGTATTGTCACTTGAAGGAAATAACCGCAGTGGGCCTTAGTTTCTGATGTTGTGTCTCATCTTTCATGCTAAAGCTGCTCATTCAAGAAAAAAACCAAACAACTATCTTGCTTGTTGTCACATCAATGCAGGTAAATTCCAATATGAGCATCAGCATGAGTTCCTTGTACAGTAGATGGGAATCTCAAGATGTGTGTTTTAAATTGGTATTGACAAAACATGGCTTCAGCTTTCAGCTTTTAGTTTTCGCTATTTAAATTGATCTGATCTGAGGGAATAGAATTAAAATTAGGACACCTCCAGTGCCACTGTGAAGGTAACCTTTGATCCTTCTTTCTCTTTTTATTCTTCTTGATGTAAGTGTGTAGAAGCACACCCAGTGTAGCTCAGTATAGGTCAGAAAGTCCAAGGCAATATCTGTGTGACCTTTTACCAGACTGCAGACTGCTGCTGATAGACAGACGAGTAAAGGTCCAGGATTCCCCTGCTGGTCAAAACAGTGGATCATAGGTTATATAATATGTATGATACAGTCTTTGGATTAGTGGACTGAAGTTGCAGCAGTTTTTTTCTTATCAAAAGTGTGGTTAAATCCATATATGAAAGCAGCTAAGAAAAGTAAGAAAAGAAAAGTTTCTAAGTGGCCGCTATGAGTAAATGATAAATGTGAGTTATTTATGCTCTTTTTCCCCCCATTATCTTTTCTTGATGAATCCTACTACTTTTACTAAAGCCATGACCTAGTTGCCCTGTGAAAATCAATTGACTCGTAATGTCTCATCTTATTAATTCTAGAAAGCACTTTGAACAGTTTCAACATTTAGAGGCTAATCAATTTTCTGAATTGAATAAACAAAGCATTAGTCTCACTTAAACAACCCGAGTAGTCAAAGTTAGCATCACACTTGGATTTAAAACTTTGTACTTGAGAACTGACTTGAACAGAACTTGACTTCAGAGACTTGTTAAGACTGGATTTAATTGTCATATTCCTACAGTATTTGCTATTTCAGTGAGGCTTGGTTCATATATGTCAGATACAGTATGTCTTCTCCATATGGAGTAGATTTTCAGCTCCATGTCCAGCTGTGACTTGGATCTTGTTTTGTCTCCAGTCCATCACAACAGGGTAGCCACAGGGTCTTGAAAAGTATTAAAACGTCTTAATCTGCATTTTACGAGGTATTATTTTTTGTGCCATTTTTTTCAATGTCAATAGCCTATTCTAAATAGTCCAAATAGTTTTTATGTTAAAAGTTTGAGTGAATTTATTCATTTATTTATATTATGTAGTCGCGTCACGCATGGGATTATTCTGTGTAGGCTAGTTAGGTTAGAGTCCTGCTCAATGTGACGTCATATGAAATGGTCAAACATTTTTCACGCTCACTGACTGACTCCTGTCAGTTTGTCCACGCTACACGAAGGTAGGCTCAAAATGGG